>LBNU01012837.1:6449-18158 GCA_014162995.1 Artemisia annua | reverse complement strand
TCTGGAAAAACCAATACCTTAATTCCTGGAATCCTGCAAAATTTCATTATGACTCGATACAAGCATTTGACTCAAACAAATACTAATATGTATGTTCATTTAATATTGTTATGATTCATGTTCAATTCGTTCTTCTAAAACAAATTTCGATTTCCCTTACACTTATCTTTTGCAAAATACCTTTATATGTAGTTAAGACGAAAAAAACAAAATAAAGCATTTTCGCAATTTAGTTTGAAGCATGAATCATAAACAATAAAAATAAAACATACATACGGAAACAAATAAAAACAAACAAACAAACAAACAAACAAACAAAGCAAATAAAGCTTGGGTTTCCTCCCAAGAAGCGCTTTTCTTTATTAACGTGTCTTGTAGCTAGACTCAAAGTCATTCTACCCTACGTAAGTGAGTTCCTCATCGAGGACATCTTTAGGGTTGATTTTGATTTGAAGTTTCCTATTGGTGCGCTCGGTGAGATATGTCCTCTCAAACTTCTCTCCATCCGGATCATATAATGTCATCTTTATGTGCCATGATCCATCTCCTTCCTTAGGTGGCTTTTTCCAATTCCATTTATGTTCATCACCTTCGCTTTTCCACCTATTCATTCCTAGGTTAATTGGCAAAACTCCTAGGAAGTCAATCATTTTTCTAAAAACTAGAGGTTCTTCGAATGGGTCCAATTCAGTGTCCCTAGCCAAGAGTTGCTCTATCCTCTGTATTCGGTTCACAAATTCTTCTTCTAGGTAGAATGGGTGTTGGGGTCCTATGAAGTCTCTATTCACCCATGGTCCGTATCTAGAGGGTCTCCTATTACCATCTGCCCAATGAGGCATTGGTTCCTCATAGGTGTCATAGGCGTGTTTCTTAACATCATATACCGACCAAGTTTCTCCTTCTCCTATCCCTATTTTAGATCCCTTACAATCAATCATAGCACTTGCGGTAGCTAGAAATCCTCTTCCTATCAATAAAGGGCATGTAGGGTCGCTAACCATGTCAAGGACGTGAAAATCGGCTAAAATAGTTAATTTTCCTATGTGTACTAACACGTCCTTTACTACTCCAACCGGGTATGCCACACTTCCATCCGCTAAGCCTACTACTACTTCAGTTTCTTCTAGCTTTCCTAGTTTGAGGGAGGTGTAAAGAGGTAGTGGAAGTAAGTTAAGGCTTGATCCAAGATCGGCTAATGTATCATAAGCCTCCGAATTACCGATCTTGCAAGGTAGGACAAATAAGCCCGGGTCATCTAATTTCTTAGGTAACTTGTTTTCTTCCTGGCGGTCCCTTTGTCACCTAACTTGAGCTTCTTCTCATATTTTTCCAAGAGGGCATTATAGTAAGGAGCACGTGCCAAAACATCAATAACTGGATGTTCAAGGTGGAGCTCATTGAATTCTTCGTCAAGGTTTTGAGTGGGCGACATTTCAACTATGTTATTGACAAATTTAGTGTTGGATATCCTACTTTCATGGTCTCTTTGAAGAATTTGGGTTTGCTTGAAACACGTGCTCATGGCATTGACCGAATAGTATTGTGGGCAAGAATTAGGAGACGAAACCGAAGAGATGGCGTTAACGTTTAGTTTCGGGTTCTTGACCGTGTCGCTTGGGAGTGCTCCCATTTCTCGGTCATTGAGAACTTTCAACAGGGTGTCAATCTTATTGGTCATCTCGCTTTTTCTTTGTTTGAAATCGGATTCAAACTTGGCTATACGAGCGTCTTGAGATGCCATAAAATTAGACATCAATCCTTCGAAATTATTGGTACTACCATAGTTATTGGAAGGATTGTTGTTGAAAGCACGGTTTGAGGATGAACCGTTTTGTTGAAAACGATTAGGTGGATTGGAAGAGTTGTTTTTGGGCGTGTTTTGGTTTTGTTTCCACCTAAAGTTTGGGTGACTTTTCCAAGAGGGGTTGTAAGAATCACCGTAAGGGTTCGGCTCGGGCTTAAAAGTGTACCACTTTTCTCCCGCTCTGTCAGTACGCGATGATGCGTTGTCCGCAAAAGCTTGTTCGGGGAGTTCCATGCAATCACGAGTGTCGTGGGGACCACTACAATACTCACATGAAGAAGTGATTTTATTCACTTTGCTTGAAGGTTTAGGAGCCTCGTAAGATTTCATGAGAAACTTGACTTGGTCCTCAAGTTCCATGATCCTACAGTCGGGAGTGCTTGAATTATTCGAAGGCAAAGATATTGCCTTGACCGTTTTGTTCAAATCACGGGGATCATTCCAACTTTCGTTGTCATAGAGAGCAAGATCTTCTATGAGTTCCCATGATTGTTCCGCACTTAGATCACGTAGCTTGCCACCGGCCGCTTGGTCAATGGTTTGCTTCGTGGGGATATTGATATGGTCATAGAAAATTTGGACTTGGAGCCAAAGGTCTATGCCATGGTGAGGGACTTTTTGGAGTAAGTCCTTGAATCGAGTCCATGCCTCGTAGAGGGTTTCGCCTTGACGTTGTTGGAACATCAAGATTTCATTCCTTAGCTTTGTGGTTCTCCCCGGTGGGAAAAATTGAGCAAGGAAGCGAGTGGTGAGATCATCCCAAGAGGTGATGGATCCTGCGGGTAGACGTTCTAGCCATTGACTAGCTTGGTCTCGCAGAGAGAATTGGAAGAGACGCAATCGGGTCGTCTCTCGAGTGGTAACATCAAGGTCTATGGAATCTACGATTTTGAGAAAGTCCTTGAGATGTTGATTTGGATCTTCGGAACGAAGTCCATGGAATGCACATCCGCTTTGCACCAACCGGATGGTGTCGGATCGCAAGGGAGACACATTGGCTCCTTGATTGAACTCAATGGTGTTTCGATAGCCTTGGTGGCTAGGACGGGAGTACTCTCCTAAAGTACGGGCTCTAGGAGGTTGGTTGGGTTGTGGTATGTTTTGTTGTGGTGGTGACTGGCTCCAACGAGGTGTGTAAAGGTATTTAAACGGATCTGTGATCGGGTGATTATGAATGGAAAAGGGATAAAAGTGATTACACTAAGGAATTAAGAGTGAAAATGACTCAAATGAAAAATATCAACAAACACGTGATATCAAATTATTTAAAAACGTTTAGAAACTTAAAAACGTACGTTTAAATTAAAATAAACGTAAACGTAGAAAATAAAAAGTGAAACGAGAGCAATAAAAATCCTACGGATATGAAAATTACTTTTTTTCAAACCTAATGATAAAAGAAAATTTTAAGAAAAAGAAAAATATTTTTGATTTTTTTAATTATTTAATTTAATTATTAATTAAAAACTATTTAATTACTTACTTAAGCTAATTTAAATTACTTAAAATACTAAAATGATTTAGATAATTATGAAACTTTTTATAAAACTAATTAACCATCACAGGAATCCTACAAAATTATAAAAAGTTTATAAAACTTATAATTAAACTATTTTAGAAATTATTTACTTATTATTAATTAAAAGCTAATTAAACTAGATTAATTAATAAAAATAGCAAATGAACAGTAATAATTATGAAACTTTTTCTAAAAATACTTTATAATTAATAAGAGCTAGAAAAAATATAAAAAGATGATAGAGATTAAAAATAAAAAGTAATGGATTTTATTTTTAATTTCTCAATTAAAACTAATTAAACTAATATTAATTATTATAAATACTAAATGAAAAGAGATAATTATGAAAAATTTTATACAAATACTATAAGATAACAGGAACCTAGGAAAAATATAAAAATGGAAAGTGCTTTTTGAAAAAGCAGAAAAATAAGCCAAATGGCTTAAATAGAAGCTATCACTTTTTTAAATTGATGATTTTCTGATTTTTCTTTTACAAATCTATTAAGCAACTAAAATTAGCAAACTTTTGAAAAGAAAACTTTCTGGAAAATGACAAATAAGCTCTGTGTGACCTTATCTTCACCACAGTACACCAAATAAGCTAAAAAGGATTATTTTAAAGTGAAAAAGCTTTTAACAAGCTATAAGCTAAAGACCAAAGTGAAAGTAAGCTAAAAAGGAGTGAATGAAACTTAAAATAAGCTGGATAAATAGAAAAAGTACACTGAATCAACAAAAAGAAGCTGATAAGCAACTCCAAACTCACTGCCAAACAAGCAGGCTAAGGGACTACTTGCAGGCCTTGAAATGGCTTCTTCAATAAGCTCAGAAGGCCAAGGGAAGCTAGGAACTAGAAAGTTAGGTACATGAGCTTCTCAAAGAACTCAAATACACAAGACAAGCTCCATAGATAAACTCACAAGGAGCTTATGGACTTAAGCACTTTACACTGATTACTCAGTGTGAAAGGCTCAATGGTGAGAACTTGGAGGCCACAAATAAGCAGGTAAATAAGCAATACATGGCATGAAAAGCATATGCATAACAAGATAGCACTGTAGGCTTTCTAAAATGGCAAATAACTTAAGCTACTGAGGACTAGTGAACAAGAAATGAGCCAATGAAAACTGCTTAAACACACAAGTACCCTGATGCAGGGTAACTCTTGGTAAATCAGGTTAAAAGAAGCTAAAAAATAAGCAGGTAGGAAAAATCTAAAAAATAAAATAAAATATGGACAACCAAGCTGAGCTTTCAAACTTTAAGAGTCCAAAAGCTCAAATCCTAAAACTAAACATAGAGATCATGAAAATTCTCCCAAGATTTGGAAAAACTGAGAACTATGCAACTTTTGACTTTTGTGATTTTGATGCTATTTTGACTTTTCTGAGATTTGATCCTGATTTTCTTACTAATAATGATACTTAAAGCTAAAATGAAACTCAAATAAGCTAAGATATCAACTAATGAACTGATTTTGAGTGATTATGGATCCAAAATACTTGACAGTGAACAAATAAGTGGGATTAAAAGTGATGTCGACTTTTAAACAAATGAGGCCTGGATTTTTTGACGATAGACATGCTATAAGGACCTAATGGGAGATATTTCAAACAAAATCAATAACTGGAACAGGCTTTAAAGCAGATAACTTAGTAAATCCAAACACCCCTTTAAACTGATGAAAATGTGATTTTTCAAAGCAAACTCTGATTTAGACCATGAAACTGAATCCAAACACTGGTACAAAAAGCTGTATCGGTCACGCCCAAAATGTGTGACGATATGCATATAGTCACACACGTTTTTTTCGTCGTGTGTTACCAAAGGTCCCGCCACCATAGGTGGCATATGGTCACATTGTTGAGTTCGTGGCCTTTTCCCTAAAAAAAGAGTGACCAAAACCACGAATATGTGTGACAAATTAGACACAAGTTTTGTTGGATTAGTCATTATCAGTGACCGTAAATACCTTATAGTCACACGAATATTTTTTGAGAGTAACTATTGTTCGTCCTTTGGCCACATAAATATATAACATATGTGACATTTGAGATTTAGGAGCCTCGTAAGATTTCATGAGAAACTTGACTTGGTCCTCAAGTTCCATGATCCTACAGTCGGGAGTGCTTGAATTATTCGAAGGCAAAGATATTGCCTTGACCGTTTTGTTCAAATCACGGGGATCATTCCAACTTTCGTTGTCATAGAGAGCAAGATCTTCTATGAGTTCCCATGATTGTTCCGCACTTAGATCACGTAGCTTACCACCGGCCGCTTGGTCAATGGTTTGCTTCGTGGGGATATTGATATGGTCATAGAAGATTTGGACTTGGAGCCAAAGATCTATGCCATGGTGAGGGACTTTTTGGAGTAAGTCCTTGAATCGAGTCCATGCCTCGTAGAGGGTTTCGCTTTGACGTTGTTGGAACATCAAGATTTCGTTCCTTAGCTTGGTGGTTCTCCTCGGTGGGAAAAATTGAGCAAAGAAATGAGTGGTGAGATCATCCCAAGAGGTGATGGATCCTGCGGGTAGACGTTCTAGCCATTGACTAGCTTGTTCTCGCAGAGAGAATTGGAAGAGACGCAATCGGGTTGTCTCTCGAGTGGTAACATCAAGGTCTATGGAATCTACGCTTTTGAGAAAGTCCTTGAGATGTTGATTTGGATCTTCGGAACGAAGTCCATGGAATGCACATCCGCTTTGCACCAACCGGATGGTGTCGGATCGCAAGGGAGACACATTGGCTCCTTGATTGAACTCAATGGTGTTTCGATAGCCTTGGTGGCTAGGACGGGAGTACTCTCCTAAAGTACGGGCTCTAGGAGGTTGGTTGGGTTGTGGTATGTTTTGTTGTGGTGGTGACTGGCTCCAACGAGGTGTGTAAAGGTATTTAAACGGATCTGTGATCGGGTGATTATGAATGGAAAAGGGATAAAAGTGATTACACTAAGGAATTAAGAGTGAAAATGACTCAAATGAAAAATATCAACAAACACGTGATATCAAATTATTTAAAAACGTTTAGAAACTTAAAAACGTACGTTTAAATTAAAATAAACGTAAACGTAGAAAATAAAAAGTGAAACGAGAGCAATAAAAATCCTACGGATATGAAAATTACTTTTTTTCAAACCTAATGATAAAAGAAAATTTTAAGAAAAAGAAAAATATTTTTGATTTTTTTAATTATTTAATTTAATTATTAATTAAAAACTATTTNGTAACTCATCCTATAAACAGATGTTACGAGCTGTAAGAAACCAAGACACTAATAATGATGCATAATATATATAAGATCTGCCAACCATGAAACAGTAAAAATATACATGGGTTGGCTTTGGTGACTGAGATGGAGCATACCCACGCCTCAATTTAATTCCAGTCCCTCGAAAATGAACTGTGCCAGAAAATCCAGATGAGAGAATTTTTAGCCAGGCATCCCATGTATCATCCTCACCCGTGAAAATAACATGTAGCCCCTGCAAGAAACAAGTAACGTGCTTAATGCTAACATAAAAGATGACAAAATTAGATGTACCAAATATAAGTTTAGCATCAAAAACCAACATACCGGGGTAGGCAAGGGTATATAAACTCGGGCAACAAATAATCCAGATGGTTGAAATGTCAAACACATTAATTACCAAGCAAGCAAATCAGTCACATTTGGTACAAATGAAACAGTTTCACAAACAACAACCATATTTGAGTTAATTTCCTATATAACAGATGTTATGTTAATCTTTTAATAGATCACTTACGTGACTGCGATAAGCAAACTCCAACTGTTCAGCAACATCCTCCCGGAGTGGAAACCAATCAAGACTCTCTTTACGAGCAAAACAATGGCCTCTTAGAACACATCGATTGTCTCTATTCCAACAAACAGGAAAACTATATCGTCTTAATAAGTCTACCTGCAACGATTACCACTACACGAATTTATAATAAAAAACATGTTTTAGGCTAGTTTTAATTAATCCACGAAAATCAATATAAATAATTTTATATTCGATTACACATTTAAGAAAATATAAATTAAATATGTGTTTGAGCATACCCATTATCAGAGTAGGATAGGTGAGATGAGGGTGATGGTGGCTCGACTGTGATGGTGGTGGATGTGGTGGTTATCTCGAACCAAACAACACCGAAGCAAACAAACTCTCCCATACAGTTCCCTTGTATTGATGACGGTGATGGCGTGCAGGAGCGATGGTTGGTGGAACGACGGCGAGATAAGGCGGTGAAGTGTGGCGGTGGTGTGAGTCGGTTCTAGAGAGAAGGAGAAGAGATGAATAGATAGAAGATAGATCTGACTAGTGTAAGTGTTAGTGTTTTGATTTTGGGGAAAAAGGGGCGGGATCTTGAGCGGGAGATTGAAATTTTTGGGGAAAAAGGGGCGGATCTTGAGCGCGCATGGTTAAAATTTTGGAGATTGTAAGTAATATAAAATTTAATGAGTTGACCTCAATCTTATATAAGTTGACTCGAGTTATTGTTGAGTTCTCGAGCTTGTAAGTAATATAAAATATGTTTTTTTATTTTTAATAATTATTATTATTATTATTATTTATATATATATATGTAAGTGTACTAAGTGTAAATATTTATTTATGAATGTATCAAGCTTTTCGAGCTGAAGTCGAACCGAATTCAATTCTTAGATTATATTATATATTTCAATTTTAATTTGTGTAAGAAAATACATCTTTACAGATAAATCGAGCTTTTCGAGTCAAGCTCAAGCCGAGTTCAAACTTTCTCGATCCCAGATAACATGATCGGGAGGTCCCTGCATACTTGCTTCTTAGTGTCTATGACAAACGGTACTATACACCTACCAAGCCGGTGTAACCCATGCATGACCGCCTTTAATAACTTCAAATACATTATTTCATATAACATTCACACTATAACTATACACCTACCAATTAAGCCGGTGCAATCCATGCATGACTGGTGATAATGGCTAATTCACATGGTCATAGGTCATATGCATTCGGTTATCACTGGTCACATTCAATAATGGGTATTTGACATCATATGGGTCATATGCATTGGGTTATAGTTGCTTAGAGTGTCATGTTACGACACATCCATGACTGTTGATAATGGGTAATTAACATGGGTAATGGGTCATGTGCATTGGGTTGTAGTGGCGTATAGTGTCATGTTATCGACCAATACATGATTGGTGATCGACAATGGGTAATTAACATTTGTCATGGGTCATGTGCATTGGATTTTGTAAATAAGACAAATACTATACAACATTTTTATATGTTTTGTATTTTTTTACGTTATCATCCGTTTGTAAGGTTTTCGTTCTTTTTTGACCGTTTTCAATCAATTTTGATCGATTTCGCTAGTTTTTGACCGACGTTGACAATTTTCGACAGATTTCGACGGATTTAGACCGTTTTAGAACGATTACGACCGATTGCGACCAATTTCAACCTTTTCGACCGATTTACCCGAATAAGGATTTTTTTTCTTCATTTTCTGGTATATTTTTATAAATTAATGTATGTAAAAATAATAGAATTAGGCTATTTTTTTAATCATCTACATTCGGTTTTATTTAAAACAAACACCACATGTCACTACATAATTCGTGGGGATGTAGCACCACAACCATGCCTGAAACCCTCTATAAGTACTTAGCCATTTCCACGAAATAGCCCAAGCCAAGCTACACTAAGCTAACGGATTATTCAGTCCGGTCCTCAGTCCAGTCCGGTCCTGGACCGATACTCACCCCTACATACAACAAGGAAATCCAAACAAAGAAAAAAGGGTAAAATGCAAAAATGGTCACAAACTATCACGAAATCGCAGAAATGGGACCGAGTCACAAAGGTGTGCAAAAAAGCCACTAACATTACATATAAGTGCAAAAAAGCCACCGAGAGCCTTTTTTGTTAGTTTCCTCGTTAAGTGCCATGTTAAAAGCCACCAGTGTTTTGAAACCCGGGTCGACCCGGTCGGGTTAACCGGTGTGACCAGACGGGTATTTGAGTGACTGGGTCAACCCGGTTTTCGAAACACGGCCGGCTTTCGTTTGTTCAAATTTTTTTAATAAAAACCCGGGTTGACCAGGTCAAAAAAATANTAACATTACATATAAGTGCAAAAAAGCCACCGAGAGCCTTTTTTGTTAGTTTCCTCGTTAAGTGCCATGTTAAAAGCCACCAGTGTTTTGAAACCCGGGTCGACCCGGTCGGGTTAACCGGTGTGACCAGACGGGTATTTGAGTGACTGGGTCAACCCGGTTTTCGAAACACGGCCGGCTTTCGTTTGTTCAAATTTTTTTAATAAAAACCCGGGTTGACCAGGTCAAAAAAATAAAAAAAATAATAAATTAAAAACCGGGTTGATCTGGCGGTCCAACCGGTCAAACCGGTTGACCCGGTGCCCGTTGACTCGACCGGGTCAATTTTGAACCCGGTTTTCAAAACATTGCCTACAACCCACACTTGCAAATCAATTTGACATGACCTCTTTGATGACGTGGCATGGATTAACCTTTAATAATATAAGGGTGTGTTTGTTTTTACAAAAAAAAGTCTGACTGCCTCTGACGTCTTACCAGTCAGACGCGGTCAGACGTTATTGTTGTTTGTTTTTTCAGAACCAGTCAGACGCGGTAAGAGCTAATATGTCTAACTCGGTAAGAGGTGGTGAAAAGATCTGACTACCTCTTATTAACACCCCTTCAACCCATTCATCTTCAAAGTGATTGGTAACTGTGGTTTTTTTTTCTTCTTTTTTTCTTTTTTTATATTGTACGTGGGTGCAGTTTTTGTCAAGAAGTGTTGCAGGTTTTCTAATGAAGAAGAAGATGCCAAGGTGAGAGAAGGTGCAAAAGGTGAGAAATAGAATATGTGAAAGAAAACATGTGAACATGTGAGGAAAGTATGATAAAGATCAACTTATTTATTTTAATATTAAATTGACTCAACCTATTGTACTTGTTTACATGTTTTTGATACACGTTTGTGTTGGTGTGATATTTATTGGGCCTTATTTGATTGTTGCTTAACTGCGTTTATATTTATTTTGAGACAATTCTTGTAATTGTTTTTACTATATTAAATTTAAAGTATTACGTATGTGTTAAAGATAATTTATTAGATTGGTTTATTATTGTGATAAGTTTATTAGAAAAATGTTTTTTTATGTTTACACAAGTTATTTATTAATCGTATTTTTATTGTTTAATATATACTTAAAATAACGGACAATTAAAACTGTTTAGACAATTATATAAAAACAAACAACAATATGTCATTCAGATTCAGACTTTACAACCACATCTTACCAGTAAGATGTGGTAATCAGATTCAGACATAAAACATCTTAATGAAACAAACACACCCTAAGTTTCCCTTTTTTTTAATGAGTTGGGCCATTTTTGGCAAGTTGCTAAAGTTTTGGGTGAGGGTGAGTCTTTTTAATATTTTCTTTTTAATAACATACCCCACACACCCATTTCCCCCTTCCCTAATTATTCCCAAACGGTCCTAAAAAATAAGACAAGAACCCTAAAAATGAGTACATCGAGTTCAGCCCAATCCCGTTTAATTGGAGATAAGATTGAGTTTTTTTGCCACTGTAATCGTCAATTAAGGGTGCAAACATCAACCTCAAGGCCCAATCCAGGAAAGAGGTATGTAAAATGTGGCACTTGTCGAGTGTATGAGTTTCTTGATGATGACCTACCAAGTCAATACTACAAAGACTTGGTATATGAGTTCTTTCAAAGGCAAAGAGGTATGAGGACACTATTCTTGATCCGGGAGAGGGAAAATTTTTTCACAAAAATTTACTTTACTTGAACTCCACCCACCCTCCCGTGATTTTTGTGACTTCTCTTGTTTTACACTCCTCAGCGAGTGAAGATGTTGTTTTTGATCCAGGCATTCCTCCTTTTGTGTCAAATATGTGTCTCATTTGCTCCCCCAAGGACAAGTAAATTCGGGGCGAGTCTAAGCTATACGACTCGTTACTAAACAAGCGCTTCGTGGGAGGCACCCCATGCTTATCCTTTTTATTTTTATTTCTAATAAGTAACGTGAGGAGGGCGACCTCTTCCAATCTTGTGTTTGCTTGGTTGTTTATGTTTGTGCAGGATTTCTTCAATTCATGATGACTCTCGTGCTCGTGGATCATCTCATCTCCACTCGAGTCCCATGTCTTGCTTCTCTCTTGGAAATCATATATCCAAATCTTATCGACTAACGGTATCTTTGGCATACTTAATAAACGGCCTTAGATTTATTATTAGGATTACCCTTACCTTGAAAACATTGAGGACAATATTTATCTTTAGTCTGGGGGGGGTGAATCTTCGATTTGATTGACCTAGCACTTTCA
>LBNU01012834.1:1480-17181 GCA_014162995.1 Artemisia annua | reverse complement strand
CCATCAGTGTGTTAGTCACTTACTGTTTTTACACTAAAGCAAGCCCTACTTTGTTTAAAACCAAGCAGCAGCAGAAGCAGCAAACTAAGCTGAATTGGCGTCAATAGCACGAGCAATAAACACTCATTTTGACTAACTTCAAGTAATAATACTAAATTAAGGAAGCCCCATTTTGTTTGAAATACTTTTAATTAGTCACAATCTATAAAAAGCCAAACAGCAGCAAAACCTAAGTACCGAAGGAAGTCCCATTTGATTGAAATCTTATAACCGGTCACAATTTAATACCAAAGCACCATTTTGTTAGAAAACACGCAGCATTAGCAAAAGAAGCTAAATAGGGGCTAACTTAAGTAAATCTTGATACCATATCAACGGCGCCCTATTTGGTTTCAAAATTCAAATACTTTTATTCACTCACAATCTAAGGGGTGTTTGTTTAACCTTATTTTTTGGCTTATGGGCTCACGTAGTTTCGGCTAATGTTTCATAAGCCCATTTTTCTGAAACATATGTGCCTATATATGCTTATTACGCCATACTAAACATATATAAGCTCATAAGTTTCAAAATAAGCCGAGATATAGGTTTGTTTGTTTAAGCTTTTCAATGAGCTTACGAGGTTTCGGCTTATGCTTCATAAGCTCATTTTTTGGGCTTATTTTGAAACTTATAGGCTTATACTCCGTATAAATTTATTTAAATAAATCACAATCTACATAAAGCAACACTAGGGTGAAAACCCATTTTTATACATACTTAATAAAAGTAGCATAACTCACAGAATCAAAAAACTGGTATCCAATATACAAAACTTTTAATAAAAAGTAGCTTTGTCAAAGATTTACCTTTATTAGAACCAATTTTACAAGCTCTTTGAGGTTTAGACTGTGTCTTCTCCATGGTTACTGTTTCATTGGTTTTCACTGTGTGTGTGTGTGTTTTTAGTGTGTAAAATGATGATCTATGGTGGCTGCTGGTGGTGTGGTGTTGTGTTTAGTGTTGTGTTGAAATTGTGATAACACCCTTGTAGATTGAGAAGTTTTATGAAACCCCCTATACATGTGTGTCTACTTAAGGTTTAACTAAGTCGAGTCGAACTGTGTAAGGGGCGTTATTTTAGCAAGGTGTGATTGAGTCGACTCGAATTTTTTGAGACGTGATACACGAGTTCGCGGTGAATTAATTTGGTTTTCCAGCTCATATCGACTATTAGACATTAAGTTTTTATTGGTAACAAAGGTTTTTAATGTTTGGCAAGCCAGTCATGGTGTTCAGCCTCATTGTTAGGTTGGGTGTAATACTTACTGTATACCACCAATGTTACTTCAGCATTCAATCTATTTTAAAAAAAATAAAAAAATAAAGAAAAATAAAAAAAATAAATAAATAAATACTCCCCCCCCCCTTACACACACATAGGGGTGGAAATGAGCCGAGCAACTCGTGAAAAGCTCGAGATCGGATCGGTAAAAAGCTCGAACGGGCTTGGGCCTAAGTTGCTGCTCGAGTATTAAATATATATACGAGCCGAGCTCGAGCTCTAGCCAAGCTTTAACTTCTCATGGTCAAATCGTATAAACGAGCTGAGCCCGAGCCTATATAACATACCACGAGCTGATCTCGAGCTTACGTGCTCACTAGCTAAAACAGTGTAGGATCGTCATAGGATCGCATCTGAGGTAGGATCGAACGTAAGATCGTAAGATCGTGTGTCGACCCGATTTTACCTAGATCAATCCATTTTATTTTTTCTAATTTTTTAGGCTTTTAGCCCATCTTTTTGCTTAACCCAAAGAAAATAGACAAGTAGCAATTAGTCAATAACTGATGACATCTTATTTACCCCAAATCAAATTCTCAGAGATAACTATTGAAGTCATCATGTGGTTTGTGGATCTTGTATTTTAACAGCTAACAGGTAATTTCGTAATTATTTTTGGTTCTTGATTTTTATGTATACCTTTCTATTAGTTAGAGTTTACACTTGCCATTTAATAGTTAATTTAAATTAAATGTAAGAAATCTTTCTTATTGATTATGATATGTGTAATGTTGGGGTACACGACATTTCATATTGGATGTCTAATGCTATCATTTTCAATAGGATATTGATATTATATGAATTTATCTTTGGCGTTAAGTAGAAATGTAACACAGCTTGACTCGTTTATCCTTTGTTTACAAAATATGACAAATTGGTAGGATCGTATGGTCTCAACCCGATTTTACGATCTCGATCTTGCAAAGACATAAAGGATCTCAGGTGGGATTGCGATCTTTACAGCCTTGACATAAATAAATAAATAAATTAAAAAAAAAAAAAAAAAATCCTTTCACGTTCACCACCAAACAAGTGCCAAAAGCTGAAGACCACACATGATGGAGGAGGGTCGTAATGGCCATCACCCATGGTGAAAGGAAGACTACTCGTAATAGAGGTTAGTGTTAAAAAATTATGGTTGAAGCTCTCTTTTTTGTAGGGTTTTAGCGTTACTACTTTAAGATTGTTTGTGTCAAGTGTTGTTTGAATTTGAGCCCTACCACTTTTTTGATAATAGTGACAAGCTCTTTCCAACTGCGACGCCTCGTGTGGGTTCATAATCAACATCAAATTAAGGTACATGCTGATTGGCTTGCTAGTTTCGAGCTCGATTGGTTTTGATTCAGTTACGTGGTAGCTCTTATCGTATGGAATTCATATAAATGTAGATGAACGCAATGGGTAAAAAAAACACACACACAATAAAGCTCTGTTAACTTTACAATTCGAGCATTTGATATTAGAGCTCAACTTGAAACTAAACTTGAGTAGCTTGAGTTTGACCTTAATTCAATTGGATTTCGAGACCTTTTAGAGTTGATTTACAATAGCTAACATGTTTTAGCCATCTTTACTCATCTTTTTTGCCACAAATAACCAAAGACACATGAATTTCAATGGTAATTTTTGACGTGTCTAATGCACTTATTATTAGGGATGAGCATTTCGACCCGAATTTAGGTACTGAAACGGTACTGACTCCCAATACACGGTATGAAACCGGTACCATGAATTGAGCCAAAAAAAAAGTTTGGGATCTCTAATACGGTAGTGGTACCAAAACGGGATTGTACCAAAAAAATTTCAAAAATTGTAGTCATGATTTTTAATTAAGCATCTTATCTAAACATCCATTGAGCTCGTTTCATGCAAAACAATAAATATTTAAAACATTAAGAAAAAAACTCCCAAAAACATAATGCGACAACTATAGATCCTCATAAACTATCAATAGTATAACTCATTAACCGCACAAAACACTACATAACGTCACAAAGACATGATAGACTAGCTAATTAGGTTTAAATAACATAAAATTCACCATATCCACATAATCTACCACTAACTTGCTAATTATATATTGACGGCATTAAACACTTTATAACGTCACGAAACACGATAAACTATCAAAATTAGCTTTAAATAAACAAATTAAAAAAAAATAAGGTGAAAAAAACAAATCTAGTATATATCCATGCTACCATGTATGTTACATCAAGAAGAGTAACTGGCATGTGCATCAATTCACANGCTGATTGGCTTGCTAGTTTCGAGCTCGATTGGTTTTGATTCAGTTACGTGGTAGCTCTTATCGTATGGAATTCATATAAATGTAGATGAACGCAATGGGTAAAAAAAACACACACACAATAAAGCTCTGTTAACTTTACAATTCGAGCATTTGATATTAGAGCTCAACTTGAAACTAAACTTGAGTAGCTTGAGTTTGACCTTAATTCAATTGGATTTCGAGACCTTTTAGAGTTGATTTACAATAGCTAACATGTTTTAGCCATCTTTACTCATCTTTTTTGCCACAAATAACCAAAGACACATGAATTTCAATGGTAATTTTTGACGTGTCTAATGCACTTATTATTAGGGATGAGCATTTCGACCCGAATTTAGGTACTGAAACGGTACTGACTCCCAATACACGGTATGAAACCGGTACCATGAATTGAGCCAAAAAAAAAGTTTGGGATCTCTAATACGGTAGTGGTACCAAAACGGGATTGTACCAAAAAAATTTCAAAAATTGTAGTCATGATTTTTAATTAAGCATCTTATCTAAACATCCATTGAGCTCGTTTCATGCAAAACAATAAATATTTAAAACATTAAGAAAAAAACTCCCAAAAACATAATGCGACAACTATAGATCCTCATAAACTATCAATAGTATAACTCATTAACCGCACAAAACACTACATAACGTCACAAAGACATGATAGACTAGCTAATTAGGTTTAAATAACATAAAATTCACCATATCCACATAATCTACCACTAACTTGCTAATTATATATTGACGGCATTAAACACTTTATAACGTCACGAAACACGATAAACTATCAAAATTAGCTTTAAATAAACAAATTAAAAAAAAATAAGGTGAAAAAAACAAATCTAGTATATATCCATGCTACCATGTATGTTACATCAAGAAGAGTAACTGGCATGTGCATCAATTCACAGCGTAAAATACCTCCAACAGTTCACGTTGTGGTTTGAAATAACTTAAAAATACACGTTTTATCTTATTTTATGTTGTTGCCACAGAAAGTTACTAGCATAAAATCTATATATTTTTTTGTTTAACAAAAAACTGAAAGAACCGGGTTGGTATCAATTTCCCGGTATCGAGTACCGATACGAAACCAGAATCCCGTTCGATACGGTACCGGTACCCCTT
The DNA here is from genome assembly GCA_014162995.1 of Artemisia annua. Lineage (NCBI taxonomy): Eukaryota > Viridiplantae > Streptophyta > Magnoliopsida > Asterales > Asteraceae > Artemisia > Artemisia annua. Next base: position 12,442 of record LBNU01012834.1, on the reverse strand, counting down.
TAATGCTCGGGGAATAATGGTATCACTAATTCGATACGAGTTTAGTACCAATCTGATACCGCGCTCATCCCTACTTACTACCTCCGTCCCAAAATTATTGTCATGAGAGAAAAATTACAAAGTTTAATAAAAGAGGGGGTACTTTAATTTTCAACCACTAAAATGGAATATTCCTCCATTAGATTCCCTAGTTTTTACTTAATAAGAAAAGTGAACAATTATTTTGGGACAACCCGAAAAGAAAATGTGGACTATAAATATGGGACGGAGGGAGTATTATAGTACTTGTTTCGATTGTATAGCATTTTTTTTAACTAAAAGAGATTTTCCGTAGTATATTTATTGATGATATTGTATTATAGTATTGAGTTATGATCATTTGAGGACAAAACTTTATTTACATATAAAGGGACTAATCTCCACCAACTAACATCTAACAACTAACCCGCCGTTCAAACAAAAAAAAAAAAAAAAAAAAAAAAAAAAAAAAAAAAAAAAAACAAAAAAAAAAAAAAAAAAAAAAAAAAAAAAAAAAAAAAAAAAAAAAAAAAAAAAAAAAAAAAAAAAAAAAAAAAAAAAAAAAAAAAAAANTTTTCACGTTTTTTTTTCTGGCTGAAAAAAATATCACATGTGATATGTGATATGTGATATATCACATGTGATATTACACTAATATCAAATGTGATATTACACATCACATGTGATATTACACTAATATCACATGTGATATGTAATATCACATGTGATATTACATATCACATTTGATATTTTTTTCGGCCAGGAAAAAAAAACGTGAAAAAAAACGATTTTTTTTTTTTTTTGTCGAAAGTATATCAAATTGCCTGTCTATAGAAAGGTAATTAAATGCTCGTCGCGATGGTGTAATTATTTTTGCTTAACGATTAACGATTTAAGATATATTTAAATTATAAAAAATGGGTGAAATATTAAAATGCTTTTAATCTCAACCATTAGATCAAATAAAGATGGAGGGAAGATGGATGGTGGGGATGAGTCCGTTGGTATGTGAGGAATCTTTGGTTTCTAAAATAACTCGATTCTATAGTATTAACTTTCCTACTTCTCTTCTAATAACATCATTGCAAATGACAAAATAAAAGAATTAAGAAAATAAAAGTGAAATGGTCGATTTTAAATGGAAATCGTTTGTGGATACGAATACGAGATAGGAGAGATATATCATTTATCTTAGTATTACGATTCCATTTACATGTTATGCTGCATGTAAAACAAAAATAATTATGGTGAAAACTTAAAAATTTTAAAAATGAGTAACGCGTAAATCCTAAAAGAACCTTTTAAACATAAAATTTTATTTTTTTTTTTTTTTTTTTTTTTTTTTTTTACTTTCTCGCATAAAATTCAAACAATATTGCCTTAATGAGATAGTTGTCTTAAGTCTTAACAATGTTCTTACCAAAAATTATAAAAGGGATTTGCTAACAGATGCCCATTGGGCATTTTTTTAAGATGTAAATGAATGGAAAGTTTGAGTGCATTAAGTGGAAAATCACATCTAATTATAGTAAGATAAAAGTTTAATTAATGCTCATTAAATGCATCTTTTATTCAAGAAGGAAAGTTTGAGTGTATTAATTACACGTTAAATGCAATTTTTTACATTTTATAAAGTGCTTAGTGGGCACCCGTTAGCAAATCCCATTTTAAAAATATGCTTGTTAAAAATATGCTTGACAACTTTTGACAACTTTCTATGAATGTAATATCTAAATAAAATAGAAGATCTTTTATGAATTTAATCTCAACATTAATAATTTGTAAAACATTCATCTACAAACACTACCATATAAGATTATAAGACACCACATTTCAAAATTGGTGTAATGTTCATTTTCATTTTCAATAAATGTTTTTATACGTTTTTTTGATACATTCTAAAGATTGTTTTTGAGTTGAATTGTCACAGTTACAACCTTTTTCATTTACATTTTGATTATTTTACGTTGTATGTATAAACTATACACGAAACACTTAACCACAATATCGCAACTATAACTGTTTACTGCTATAAAATCTTGTTGTTATATACAAGTACTCGTCTAGTTTGTTTAATATGTATATGATAAAGATTTGTTGTTGATAATTGGTTGTTGTTGACTAGTTAGATGCTTTTTAATGAGTTTTGCTTAGAACAACTCTAAGTATCGTTGAGCAAATGAATCAATTACAATAGTACATATGCATGATTCTTATTTGATGGAAATCTCGATAAAAGTGGAAACAATTCTGAAAAATATGAATACACAATCAACACTTGATTTTGATTGGGTGAATTATTATCTTACAACTAATTGTAGTAAAATATACTCTATTAACTACGAGATATGCTAGAACCACATATTTATAAAACAAAATTCACGAAATGACATGTTATAATTGATATTAGCTTCAAATATGAGATAATTTCAAAAGGAGAAAAAATACACACATTAATGTGATTGTAAATTATGTGGTTTTAGCATGTGCAATCTCATGCAACTTATCTTTAGGTGGTTCTTAGCAATTTTTTAGGAGTATCCTATAATAACTACTCCACAGTTGTCATATTCGGAACCAAATACCTATAATATAATTTAAAAGACGAGAATAGAATGGGGAGACGGGTTTGGTTGAGTGGCTATGGTGCTATTCATCATCTTAAGGACGCAGGTTCGAGCCCGTCAACAATATACATCCCTTTTACATTTTACCAGTGTTGCAAGGCCTTGGAACTTGGAGAGATTTACAAGGAAATCGGCCTTTTACCTTGTAATCGGCCGATTGATCGGTAAAAAAACGCTACTCGGCTCCGAACCGCCTCAGTACCGATTCACGATTTTTGCAACATTGCATTTTACAGTTAAGAAGGTTAACAGTATGATCTTACATTGTAAAGTTTTTGATGATTAATATAAATTTACCTTTGCACCAAAAAAATAAAAAAATAAAATAAAAACTACCTTTCGTAAAATCATTGAAAAAACAAGTGGTGTTGGTAAATCAGTCCGACTCTTAACACATTTGTTTGAGCATACTAGAAAACTAAAATATATTTAAGGGAAGAACTCAATTAGTCAAACGAACCAAATAGGCCTATAGGCTTATAAATCAAAGCTCAAGTTGGGCCACAGGAGATGCTCAAGCCTAAAAAAACCTCATAAGCATAAGCCCAATAGTTGGACCTAAAGCTCAAGAGTTGCATCTAACACGTTTAACTTTCATAATGGAACCTGGTGTTGATGAATATGTTTTACTAGTTTGTCGATCGTGAAATAATTTTAAAGAGCAAAGTTTTTACCCTTGTAACTTGTAAGGTACTCCTGAACACACATGTGGCTATCGGTCATGATGTCGAGGGTTCCCTCATTTGGAAACCGAAAACACGATGCTAACACCAAAAATAGAGAAGGGTAACAAAAACTGAAATTCCAAAAATATTTTAACTAACCATTTTATCTTCTTGCTTCACACTATAAGTATTGACATAGGCAATCTAAAAAGTTAATTTAACTGCTAATATCTGGTATTACGTCATGCCAACATAAAAAGAAGGTATACAATTAATGCTTGTCAGTTAACACCGTGAATGTTCAAGTCTCGTCAGAGACGTATGCACGATAGTAGCTAGAGTGTGTGAGTTTTGTGTTTGAAAACGACTATTATATCCAATACCCCTTGATATATTGTTGTACAGTTTCTTAGCTAACTTTGATCTCCATATAAATATATAATGATCATGCAAATATTGCATAGAAGCTATATATGCTAATTAAGAAAGGAATAATCGACTAAAAGCAAGTTATTTAATGCAAACTAAAACATAAACCGTGGGCTACTAACCGACGGTGGGAACCTTGCAGACATATATTCTGTAAGTTTATACTTTTTGTCTTAGATTTTATTATATTCTTAACTAGTTATGATACCCGCGCACGCGCGGGTTTTTTTTTTTAATTTTTTGAATGATATATTTTTATTTATTAAAAAACAAATAATTTAATCTTTGTTTTGTTTGATGTATGATTGTTAATTATAATTTTTTATTATTAAAGATAATCATTTAAAAGTTTAATCCTATCGTTATTGCATCTTATCTTTATTTTTTGTGTTTATCTTCTACTTATGTAGTATATCAACAAAACAAATTTATAAATTAAAAAATAATAATTAAAATATTACTTTATAAGGGAAGGTTGAGTTTTTCAAAATGAAAAAGTTCCCACTTGGGGTTTTGTTTTATTATATAAAAGATTTTAATAGTAGTATTAATTAACAATAACTGCAAAAAATTATTATACTACCAGTACTATACAAGGTGTTAAGGTATATCGTAAATTTGGCTTCTTGTTTTTTTTTAAAGACTTGTAACGAGCTTGGTTCTACCTTTTAAATATGTCATAAAAGTTAGGGCTTTGGTAATATCAACAAACTTTTTTTATTTTCTCGTTTTGATGTGTGAATTTTGAAAAATTTGTGTAAATTAAATATAATAAATTTTTTTATTGTTTAATTTTAATGACGTGTCACGTTATAAATGGTTGTCACATGTTTGACAAATGACCTAGCAGTACTATATTGTTCGCAATTACTGTCTACAACCAAAATGTTTCGAGTTCAAAATTTGTCGCGAACAATGTGGTTTATGTTAGTGTGATGATGCATATTCTTTTATCAATGCAATCTCTTGTTGTAATCGTACACGTTCTTGATTTTTTTTTGTCAAAAACCAAAAGCTTTTAGGTTTAAGTCCTCTCATTCTTCTAAAATGGAATGCCATCTTTATGGAAGACAATGGTATGGTAGCATATAGACAACAAAGAAAAGTGCTACTAATTTTGTTTGTTGAAAAGGTAAACAAATTGTGCTTGTGCTGTCTATAATCATCATTGTGAAAAATTGACACTTTTAACTTAAGTCATTAGCATGTATATATGACATTTAAATTTCACCCAGCTATATAAAATTAAACTTATATGTAAAACAGATTAGTTGCACCTTGGATACCTCATACCCATACAAATTAAACACTCATCGTCTACTGGTTGATTGATTAATATTAATTGCTTTTGGTCTCATCAATGATGGATTAGTTACTGGTTTGCTATGCTTACGAAACCCTAACTTCACGTTAGGGTTTTAATCTTTTTTATTGGTATTTGTTGCATGCTGTCTATTGTTTATTGGTGTCGTCGATTGGTTTCTTGGGTTTTGAGAGATGGAAAAAGGTTTCTTGAATTCTACTAGCGCTAATAAAGGTGAACACCATGGTGAGGAGAACATTGCATCGATCTTAAATACTTTTAAGGAGTCTGTAGATAAGTTGGGTGGCAATGTTAATGCTGCTGCAAGTGAGGTTTGTAATGCTTCCAAAGTTAATACGAATGTTGTTTCTGCTACGGGATTGGGTAAATCTACTCCTAAGGTTGGTATCGTTGTTAATGGTGATGGTAGTGTTAATGGTGATGGTAGTGTTAATGGTGATAGTCCTAGTAACCAGCCTCCACGTGAATCGACTGATCCTATTATTTCTGATTGGAGTGTGGATGATGGTGATATTAACTTGTCTACGTTAGTGGACAAGAATGTGGCTTCTGGTCCTAAAACACCTTATTCAGCCCCAACGACTTGTGGTACTATTGAGGGCAAAGGTAATGTTAGTGGTAAGGAGCAATCATTTGCTTCTTTGCTTGGTGCCTATAGTACTTCTCGTAAGGTGAATTTTAGGCGGATGGTTAATGAAGATCGGGTTCCTAACCATGATACTAAACTTCCTAAGGAGGCGATGGAACCCGTTTTAGGTCGGTATGAGAACACTCTTGTTGGGTACTTCTTAGGAAAAGCTATAGCTTTTCCGATTGTGCAGAACTATGTTACTAATACGTGAAAGAAATTTGGCGTGCAAAAGATTATGAAGAATGAAGCGAGTGTTTTCTTATTTAAGTTCTCTTCTAAGGACGGATTGGAGCAGGTGCTCCAACAAGGCCCGTGGTTAATCCGTCATTCACCTCTTATTCTTTGGAAATGGTCTCTTAATGTTCCCTTAACCAAGAATGAGGTAACTACGATTCCTGTTTGGGTTAAATTACATAATGTGCCTATAGTTGCTTATTCGGAGGTTGGTTTAAGCTTGATTGCTACTCAAGTGGGGNTCTAAGGACGGATTGGAGCAGGTGCTCCAACAAGGCCCGTGGTTAATCCGTCATTCACCTCTTATTCTTTGGAAATGGTCTCTTAATGTTCCCTTAACCAAGAATGAGGTAACTACGATTCCTGTTTGGGTTAAATTACATAATGTGCCTATAGTTGCTTATTCGGAGGTTGGTTTAAGCTTGATTGCTACTCAAGTGGGAAAACCGGTTATGTTGGATTCATTTACATCTTCTATGTGTGTTAACTCGTGGGGTCGGATTAGTTATGCTCGTGCGTTGGTTGAAGTGTGTTCAAATTCAGAATTGAAAAAGGAAGTTAGTATGGCTATTCCATTGGATGATGATAGTGGTTATTCGAAGGAAATCATTCGTGTTGAATATGAATGGACACCTCCTCATTGCAGCGTTTGTAAGATATTTGGTCACACACTTAGTGTGTGTCTAAAACAAGTGAAAGAGGTGGTTCATAAGGTTTCTAATGGGGTGAGTAATGCATTGAATTAGGTGGTTAATAATGATGAGGGGTTCACAGAGGTAAGGAACCGTAAGAATAAAGGTAAGAGTGTGGTTTCTACGTCTCAACCTAAGCCAATTGGAGGGGTTAAACTCTCCAAGCCTAAGGCTAATTTTTGGAGACCTAAAGTCACGACAACTTCTAATCAGGTTGGTACCAAGAAAGATTCAGATCCTAAGGATGTTCAGCAGGCTGCTACTTCAAATGCTAAATCTGGTAAGGACCCACAGTCTTCTAACTCTTTTGGTATCTTGGAGTCATTGGTGGATGAGGATGTTCTTGGTATTCCTACTAAGGAAGTGAATAAGGATGTTGATGTTGGTCGCACAATGGAAGCAAAGAGGAATGAGTCTCTACAGATTAGTAATACATTGCATGAATCGCTTGTAAGTGATTCAATGGAAGCTATCGAGGTTGGCCCTACCCCTATTGTTGAGAAAATTGGGGAACTGAAAAAGCTACTTATTGATGGGAAAGCTACTCTTGTGGATGATGATGGTAATCCTATTAAAAAGGTTGATTATCCGGGTAATAGTAAGGATTCTCCGTCTNTGTACGACGGTACCTATTGCACACCCCTCCGAGACCCCTCTGCATATGTGGCGTTTAGGCAACCAAATGAGTAACATTAGTATTGAATATTTCATATAGTTGACGGGTCAGGGCTAGAGGTGTAAACGAGATGAGACAACATGCGAGTTACTCCATTGACTCGCAAGATACATAGAAGTGACCCGACTAAAACCTAGGCGAGCTTGAGCTACTCGAGTAGAGTTTCAAGCCGAAGTTGATTATCAGAATATTCGGCTCGTAAAGCTCGTGAGCCATACGAGGCTTGCATCAATTTGTATTTCTACAATTCTTCCCTTAGTCCCTTAGGCATATGTAAATTTACATATTTTGTTATAATATACTCTATAAGCCATTCGAGCCCAAATATATTGAGTCGATTAATGTTAATCTGTATTATTGTTGTTACCAAGATGTGAATACTAGTAATTAAATCGAGCCGAACCCAGCTCGAGAAATCAATTACATTACCGGCTCGAGCTCGAATTGAGTTTCGAACCCAAATGTTTGGATGAATCAAGTTCGGGTTTGAGAATGTTGGACTCGACATTCAATGACACTCTTAAATGGTCCTCGTTACCCAATCAAATACGCTATGCTTGCCGTGATTAATGGTTTGGCAGATTGCATAATTTTCCATATGCCAAAAATACATACATTGCATTCCACAAGGTTTGTATGAAAAATCTTCTGAATACAAAATTTCTTCTTTAGTTAGGCCTAGTCTTCGTCATCTTTGTATTTATCAAGTTTGATGTCGACACTCTTTAGTTATGCATTTCCTTGGCAGCCACAATTAGCTAGCAACTTCTCAACAATTTAGAACTCAATGAAGTTGTTTATACAAATCAAATCCCTTGCAAAACTCATTTTAATTTGAAACTTCTAAACATGAATTCAAACTTATCGGCTCTAAACTATTAAATTCACCCATCCAAATCTTGCATCCAAGTAGCACTAATGAATTGTAACCATAGAACAAAGGAATATAAAATGAGTTAACTATAAAGCATGAGAGTCACATGAAATTTGATTATCACCAAAAATACGCAAGCATTAGGTGCATGATCCACACATTAGGCAATGAAAATAGAAAATTCATGACAAAGACTACTTACTTCATTTATATTAAACGTAAATCATTTTCAGCTGTCGTGACCGGTTCTAATCCATAAACATTTGAGGAAATAATCATTAAAAAAAAAGAAGAGGAAAATCACATTCAAACAATATTTTGTGTACGTAATGTCGATATGTTTGGTGCACAACCACTAATTTGCTTCAAATATTTCTATTTAATTTCTAGAAATGTGGACGTTTCTTTACTTTGACTTCATATATTCACATGACAGAAAAAAGTAGATAAACATGTCTTTCATGTAGATGGTATACCATCACAGCAATTGGTCCATGATAAGCCATAAAACTAAGTTTCATATTAGAGCATTAGGTGTCGTTGGCAAAGTTTGCCTCTTCATTCGGGCCCCACACGTGCCACATCACCCAACACCTCTTCACAACTAACCCCCTCCTCACTCAACAACTAACCTCAACTTCTTCATTAGGGCCCCATCACTTACACCTTTATTTTTTTATTCATTAAACCTCCTCACCAAACATACATTATTAGTTGTATATCATCAAAAAGCTGCAGCATGTTCAGAAAATTGCCTCGTCATGGCCACGAGTAGCTCTCAACGGCGTGCTTGGCTCGGTGTGGCGGCGAGCTCAGCGAGCATGCCAGCTAGGAACGGCGAGGGATCGGCGAGCTCCACACCTAATGCTCTTACACATGAGGAAAGTCTATATTCACAATTTTCTCTTTTTGACAGAAAAATGATGATCAAGGAATTTGAACTATATGGAGATGATTCGTAATCAATCAAAATGACTCGTGCATAATAAAAATGGTTTATGTCATAAAATAGCAATAGCAATATACTTTCTTTTATGTCGTTATTCGAGGACACGTAAATAAAGTGTTTTACCTAATATGTTGTATGTTAATGTTTTTAGGTGACACATCATCAGAATGTGCATATTAAAACACTTACTGAAAGAAGATTTTTTAGAACTACATAATTTTTACTTTTACAAGATAAAATCTACAAAATGATATATCATGTTAATATGTAATATTCTCGTTTTAAAAAATAATAATAATAAAAAAATAAAAAAAATCATCTCATACTTGTAGCCAATAGTCACTAAGACACATCATCTTATAAATTTTGTTTTGTGAAATTTATGTGTGCAGATTTGACATAAAACAAAGTATATTGCTACAGTATTTTGTAACCTAAACCTTAACAAGAATCCCAAACTTATATAACTTTATTTGCTTATTTTGTCATTGGTATTTAGATAACTGTAGAATTTTCAACCTCTACTTATTATGTACCAAGGAAACTTGATCTTGCGGCCTATTTTATTTTTTTTAACGGCAAAAGAATTTCAATTAAAAAAACTAAAAAAAAAAAAAAAAAAAAAAAAAAAAAAAAGCTAGATATTATAATGCATTAGAATTAAACAAATAGAAAACCCAAGCCTAATATACAACAAACAACCTTAAAGAGGATTCAAACTTGAAACCACATTTAGGCAACTTCCAAAACCCTCACGCAAACACCACCCATATACTTAAGGGATGTTTGATAAAACTAGTAGTTAGCTCGTAACTGTAAGCTGATAGTTGTTAATATGTTTCATTTGCTACAAGCTGTTGTTTTACGCGCGTGTTTGATAAGATATCTGTAGTCATAAGTATAAAGTATAAAATGACATATGCATAATTATAAATAAACAAAAATTTATTTCACAAATTAACCTATGAAGACGTAATTAGGAGTACGTTTTAGGTTCAAGTCTTTATAAATTTTTATGGTTGCTTTGATCTGAGGATTAGTAACGTGCTTATTCTATAGTCTTACTAGCTTTTATTTTGTTACTACTATGAGTAATTGCTTTGTTTTAGAAAAATAAAAGAAGCTTAGACAAGTAATTCTGAAATTTTAATTACATAAGATACTGTTTGAATAATAATTTAGCTATATATATTATTAAATAAAATGCTACATTATTAACTAACCTACGTGAGGTCATTAAGAAAAATTGATGTTATATATTTCATATTCTATCCCATCAAGAATTAAAGTCCAAAACGTAATTCATAATATATAGTCTTTGAATTAAGGATGCGTTTGGTTTGTAAGTGGGATTGAAATTGGATTCGGATTTGGGAAATGTTTGAAAGAAATAAAAGAGAGAGAAAATTTAAATTATATATATGTTTAATAAGTTTTATTATTTTTGTTTGAAATAAAAAAAGTAAAAAGTAAGAAAAGGGTAAATAATGGGCCTGTTTGGTAGGGGCTTTTGGGGGGAGCTGTTAGCTTTTTGTTACAAAAATAATCTCATCTAAAATAAAAGCTCTGTTTGGATGCATTAACTTCAAGCTTTTTTGTCAAACAAATAGCTCCAAAATGAAAAGCTGATTCATGAAGCTTTTTAAAATTCTTAGAGCTATTAAAACTTTAAATTACTTATATACCCTCCAAACATTTATTTATAATTATAGATATGTCCTTTTATGTCATTTTACATCTTATAATTACATTTAACAGCTAACTTACCAAACACTTTTATTGAAAAAATGATACAGCTTGTAGCTAATGTTAATAGCTTTACAGTTAACAGCTTACAGCTTAC
>LBNU01012833.1:0-16608 GCA_014162995.1 Artemisia annua | reverse complement strand
ACCTTATTTTTAATTGGGTGGTTAGGACAAAGTTACAAGATCTGATATGCGTTTTATTCCTATCATGTTTGTGCAGATAGTTGAACCAGTGGCGCATCAAGCGACTCAAAACCACCTGTGCAGATAGTTGAATCAGTGGCGAATCAAGCGACTCAAAACCACCAAAACAGCAGATAGTTGAACCAGTGGCGCATCAAGCGACTCAAAACCACCAAAGCAGATAGTTGAATCAGTGGCGAATCAAGCGACTCAAAACCACCAAAACAGCAGATAGTTGAACTAGTGGCGCCTAACAAGCTAGATGCACCTGACAAAAGACAAGGCAATAGTGTCTCTATGTCAAATGTCAAGAAATAGATGCAACCGTCAACAATATATATAACCACATACTTTTTAGAGAGGAAGGTTTTCTAGCATCTAATCAAGAACTTTATTCCAGTATGCTCATCTAGTTCTGTTATGTTGTGAGCTTTGACATGTTCTAGTTCTGCTCTCATCCTGATGTAGTTATTGTTGATATGCAGCAGCCTACATTTTCAAGGCTCTTATATCCAGATGATGAGATTAGATCAATGGGAGAAAAACTTGTAAGTTTAACTGCAAATTTTATTATTATGTTCATTGTTTTGGATTAAAAGTCTTCATGATGTTGTTTGAATTACTGCTGCTCATGTTTGTGTTAATATTGCTTAGATGGATTTAGTGTTGCTCATGAACTTCAAAGAAAATGTGCCAAATATTTACTACTGCTAGTACAACATTTACTACTGCTAGTCTCTAGTTGGTACTGCTCAGAGATTAAGACCGCTCGAAGTTGCTAGTTGCTTATGGAAAAGATTATAGATACTTAGGAAACTATTGTAAGCCGACAAGGACTCCTTAGTGTATGAAAGGATGTCCAATTTTATATTTGGTTCACTTATATACATTCCAATTTTATTGTATTTGAATTTGTTTTGATATATATTTGAATTGTTTTGATATATATTGATTTTTTGAATGTGACTAAAAGATGCATATAGTCACACTTATTAACACTTTTCGTCACTGTTTGCTTAATTCGTTGTGTGACTAAATATTACAAAGGCCACACAAACATAAAATTCATTTGACCATTGGATGATCAATAGTCACACAAAATACACATTTCTTAATTTTAAACAGCATATGGTCACACTTATTAACGCTTTTGGCCACTGTTTGTTAAATTGTATGTGACTAAATATCCAAAACAAACATGGTTTGTGTGACTAAATATTACAAAAGGCCACACAAACATAAAATTCATGTGGCCATTGGATGATCAATAGTCACACAAAATACACATTTGTTCACTTTAAAGAGCATATGGTCACACTTATTAACACTTTTGGCCACTTTGTTTTAAATTGTATGTGACTAACTCCAAAAAAGCAACACCCATTGCGTGACTAAATCATCACAAACGTCACACTTATTGTATATTCATGTGGCCAAAGGACTGGAAATAGTCACACATAATACACGTTTACTAGAAAGACTCATCTCAAATGTCACATATGTTATATATTTATGTGGCCAAAGGACAAACAATAGTTACTCTCAAAAAATATTCGTGTGACTATAAGGTATTTACGGTCACTGATAATGACTAATCCAACAAAACTTGTGCCTAATTTGTCACACATATTCGGGGTTTTGGTCACTCTTTTTCGATGGAAAAGGCCACGAACTCAACAATGTGACCATATGCCACCTACGGTGGCGGGACCTTTGGTGACACACGACGAAAAAAACGTGTGTGACTATATGCATATCGTCACACATTTTGGGCGTGACCAATACAACTTTTTGTACCAGTGTCTAGTGCTTTTATTGGGTTCCCATTAGGCATGTCACCTAACAAATCCAATAATCGTACCATGGTGATCTATTAATGTTAAATCGATCCGAAACTTTCTAGCAAATGAGGTGAAATAATTACTATGCCTATATTCTAGTTTCACGTGCTCTCGAATATCTAATAACTCACGTCATGTAAACATTTGTTTTCTTAAAAGTTCTTTTGTTTTTGTTTCTAAAACAACTTCCATTTAAATTTCGTAAACCAACTTGTTATACATAACTAATAATGTTTTCGATAAGTATTAATCCAACTTAATAGTTAATAGTTATCGTTAACGTTATTATTTATCACATTTCTTATTTATTATATAAGTGAATGTATATCCGTAGGGGTGTAAACGAGACGAGACAACTCACGAGCTACTCGGGATCGACTCGTAAACTACTCGAAATCGACTCGATGTAAACGAGTGGAGCTCGAGTTCGAGCTACTCGAGTATATTTTCGAGTCGAGCTCGAGCTTGAAAATACTCTGCTCGTGAAGCTCGCGAGCCTTAACGAGCTTCAACTAAATTACACTTTTACCCTTTTATATACATACATTTACTTAATTTTCATATCAATCGAGTCGAGCCGAGCTTGCTATGTCAAGTATTCATCGAGTTCGAGCCTTAAATTTGAAAATAATCGAGCTCGAGTTTTATATAACGAGTCGAGCTCGAGCTCAAAATATAAAGCTCGATCGAGCTCGAGTTTTAGTATTCGAGTCGAGCTCGAGCTTGGCAGTACTCGGCTCGACTCGACTCGTTTACACCCCTATATATCCGTGCGTTGGTGTACATATATACCTAGACTTATATATGTATAAGTTTGTCGTGAAAATTGATTTTAGTGATTTATTATCTGTTCGAGTCCACGTGTCCGAGTCATTACTTCCCGGTCCACATAATCAAGCAAAGTTCATAAGTTCCAATGTTACGGCATTGTCGAAGTCAACCAAGACTAAAAAGTCAAGGTGACACCGACGTTGCTCCAAAGTTACAAAGATATAATATATCATCCCAAATAATTATACTTCGTCCCATCATCAACATCCAATTCCACTCTCAAACAACTTCAACAATACGAGGCCGACTACGGCTCTCGTGACTAACCTATCTCCGTCATCTAATTTCCACTTCAATACTTTCCATATTCCACAACTTCCAATATACACATTCCCATCGTCACACAATTCAACCAAGTAAGCCTCAAGTCAAACCAAAGTCAACCAATATATCACAACAAGTTTCAAAGTTACCAATTTTAGCCGAAAACGATAACGGCAACCATTTATGTCAAAAACCCAATTAAATCATGACAAATGTAATCAAAACAATAACATATCAAAAATAACAACACAAGTCGGCCAAAAGGACCATTGCCGAGACCAATTGGTCTCGGCTTGGCTGCCAACGAACCAAAACCCACGGCCCTTGGCCTTGGGGTCTCGGCTACACAACCAAACACCTAAATCTAATCCTGAACCCATGTTTCAAATCCACTCGATCCACCAAATAATTCCACATCCGAATCAAAAACAAAATAAACAACAAGAATATCAACAATAATAATAATACTAGTAACAAGGAGGTTATCAAAGAGCCCGAAAACATCAAGAACTTCAACAATTTCATCAAGAATATTGAGTATACCAAACAAGTCAAGAAGCAAACAACCAAGCACCATCTACCGTGAGCTTAGGCTCACGGCGTGGGTAAATCCGAGACACAAACACACCCAGGTTGGATACCAAACTAGCTTTTAACCATTTTTATTCAACAAAACATTAAAACCAATTAGTTTCCTACCCAAAATCACAAGTTATCACGAGTTTGACTTGTGACCAAGTCAAACCCCATGTAAAACGTGTGATTCTTACCTTTTCTCTATAGATCTATTAGTTTGGAACAATAAGAATGATGGTGGTGGCATTTTGGGATGGCGGTGAGTAAATAAAAGGGGTGGTGGAGGTCGTTTGGTGGCGTGTGGATGGTGTCAAATGAGGGAGGAGACGGTGAGGAGTGTTTTTAGAGTGTTGGTGATGCTTGGTGGTCGGTTGATGCGCGTGATGTGTCGTTGCGGTTTAGCAGTGTTAATGCCTACTTAAGTTTTACATTTATATTTAGCCGACTTATTAATAACACACACACTTAATGAGCAGTGTACCCGGCCAGTTTGTATATAATGGTAAGCAGAGTGTCGATCACTAAGAGTGGAACGTATTATCTAGTTATCCTAATTAGTATTTTAATATCTAAGTTAGTTTTACAGTCTAATCTAACGAAAGGGGGTTTCAGCCTCAGAGACTGGCACAGTTTGGTTATTAATTAAACAGTAAATACTAATGAGCACGAATCAGCGATTAGCATACACGTACACAGATAGATAATAGAGACAATAAGAAGGAATGTCCTGATGATTAAGCAGTTTGTCACTTATTTTATTGCTAGTTTTATATGAAGTGTATATAGTTAAATCTTTCTCGTTAGTTTCATTATATCGGCGAGTAAACCCTTAATGATTACTTATGACTATCCTACTTATCCAAAGACATCGGATTAAATAGGCGAGGAAGAGGTATGGCAGCCCAAGCAGTGCTCAGCTAGACACAGAGGTTATCAATGCACTAATATAAATTCACCAAAAGACATCAAACATATAAACTTTAATTGTTGGGAAAGCAATTTTAATGTTGGCATTTGATTTTGCGTACTCACAAACTACCGGCCATCTATCCTAATGAATTAAAGCTTACTATTACGATAAAACAAAACTACCTAATGAACTGAATACATGCAGGACCTTCTTACAACACTAATATCTTCGTTTGGGGTATGTCTTGTGTTGCTTGTTCGTCTGAATTCGACTCCTTAGGGTTATGGTGCACACAAACTTCGTCTAGGTCTTGGGGTTTTTATAGTTTCTGTCTGAGGGTTCGATGTGGCGCATGTAGTGAGCAGATGCGGTGCATTGACTTAACTTCGCGTGGGGTCCAAGCTTATTATATTCTAGAATATTCGTACACCGCCTTTAGATGCGGCGTAATTTGAATCTTTATGCGGCGCATTTCCTTCAGTTGTCTTGGATTGTTTCTGGTGAAGTCTTGATGGTGATATGTCGTATGTCAATTGTGTGATGCGGCGTATCTGGAGTAGAACGAGCTTGATCTTCTTCTTTGACCAAAGTTTCATATGCGGCGCATGGTGTAATTCCATGCGGCGCATTCTTCAAAGTCAGGCAATGGTCTTCGAATTCATCTAAGTATGATATTGCGGTGTATCTGTTGAGTGAGATACGGCACATCGTCTGGGTTTCAGTAGACTTTTGACAAGTATACGCATCTCCCCCACTAAAGCCAAGGAGTAACAAGTCTAAAGCGGTAAAAAGGGTTTGTTGGTTAAGGGTTGGTCATCCTTTTTTATCTCTATCGATCTCAAATTCCAGAAAAGGCGACAAAATTACGAATACATGATCGAATCCACGACCACGATACTCGCAATTGCTCAATTCCTTAACTCGAATAGGCTAAAGATAGGACCAAGTAATCTTCACCAATAATATTATATCAAAAAGGGCGACAAAATCATAAATACATAATCGAATCCGCGACTACGATACTTAAGATTGCTCAAATCCCTAATGTCAAATAAATCAAAGGTTTGGATGAAGAATGATATAGGGTATGGATAATATTTGGGATATAAATTGGTGTAAAATAAAAAATAACAAAACAAATAGATTAAAATCCTAAGTGTGGTTAATTACTTTCCCAACCATCCCATGAATAAGACTCATATCATTGAATAACTCACGCTTTTGACTCATGTAACTCACGCTTTAGGTAGACACGAATTATACTCAATAAAATCTTAAACAAAGAATAACCTTAGTTGGCGTTCCCGTAACGGCCAACTCCCATTCAATCATAAATATAATATACAACAACAAATAGTGGTGATATCTCCCACTTTACAAAACTTTACATAAGTTGGTTAAAACAATCTATTTTTTTTTTTTTTTTTTACTGTGTAAAATTTCACAACTTTTTCTATCACGATTTTTCCGGATAATTTTTCCATACTTTTCATAACTTTCAGAAATAACTGTAATAGTGAAAGTAGTAAACACACGAAAAATAAACTAAAAATATACAATATGTACTTTCACTCCAATTGCATTGTGCAATTTCCCGACCTAACCAAAGATAATGAATTACGCACGCGAACACAGGTAATGTAAGGAAACACACTTTGCCTAAAGTAACTAACCACGGATTTCAATCTACAGGGTAGGCTAAGGTGTAAGGGTGTAACGAAACATTTTAACAAAGGTGTAAGAAACGAAAGGAATGGCTCTGAGGGTTTTTCTAGGGGTATCTTACTCTAAAAGTGAGAGTAAACAAAAGGGTTTATACGGGGGTTAACTAACCGGTGTAGTTAGTTAATATCGCAAAACATATAAAGGATTTTTAGGTGTAATCCTAGAATTTACCAAGTTAGACAAGTCACTACAATTATATCGATAATACTCATTATGGTGGTCTCGAATAGTATACAAGCCAAGTTCTAAAGTTTACAGGTCACCAGCACACTAAAGTTTTTGATTTTAGGCAAAAAGTAATGTTATGTGTGCGGCTATGTAATTTAGACTTAAACAAAAACATGCTGATTTTTTTTTTTAATTTTGATATATTAAGTGCATTTTAAGCATATTTTGAAAAAGTTTGGACAAGTAAGTGTTCTAATTCTCCATCCCCCCACTTAAGTTAAACAACGTCCTCGTTGTTTGTTTTAAAGGTTAAAAACTGGAAAATAAAAGAATTATAACAGAAAAACTTCCCTGATATTTGCTCGGAATGATCCTCCATTATGCGTTTACGAGCAAAGATCAACTTTCTTGTGGATTAGAATGTTTAAGCTTCATGAATGATGTTTCCACAAAAAATTCAGGAATCTATAATACCACCTAGACTTTAACACACCTGGATTAAGAAGGTTCAAACTTGCATAATACATTATTAGTTAGTAAAAATAAAACCTAAAAAATTAAAACTGTAAATCATCAGGTCAGTCGATACGCCGCATCCTATGGAAGAGGATGCGCCGTATCGAGCCTGGAATTAATATGAACCAGAATAAAAGATGCGTCGCATCCTCAAACAGGGATGCACCGTATTAAATTAACTGATAGAATGTTTCAAAGTCGAAAAATAAAAATGAAGAAAAATAAAATAAGATATGACCAGTGCAGATGATACGCCGCATTCCATGATGGAGATGCGCCGCATCTTCTGCAGGTCTGACAGACTCGAATTAAAACAGAAAAGTAGATAAAAAGTTCCGGGTTGTCTCCCGGTCAGCACTTGTCTTTATTCCAGAGTCTTCAAGTTAGACTCACGTTCAGCTCCTATTTTACTCTTGCGACGTGCCATCCTTCTTCCCTCATTCGAAAGATGTTACCATAGAGTTCTGCAACATTCTCTTCGGATTGATTTAATCTAATATATTCTTTGGTATTTGTTGCAATATATTCTTCATGTGTCCCAAAGTGTATTTGATGACTTCAACTTTTTCAGAAATTATTATCGGTGGGTCATTATAAGGGATCCCAAGTAGTCGACATTTTCTCTTGATGAACTCTTCCTTATCTTTATCAACAAATCTAGAATAATTATCTGTACGTAAATAGTCATCAAGTTCTTCAATTAATTTTCTTTGTGAATCGTCGTTATCATCATCGGGATAATAGTTTGCTAAATTAATCGATTGATAATAATCTTGGATCTCGTCCCACTTCCTTTTCAATTCCCATTGTAGTCGTCGATTAAGCCTTGTGTAGTCATCAAACTCTCTATGCACCCATTCCCAGAAAGCAGTGTTTGATGCTCCCTTTAGATTCTTTAAGTATTCGATTCTCCCTTTTTCTTGCAAAGCTTCCGCTCTACGTGGGGTGTCTTCAACTTTATCATACGAATCATAGTTTTCAAAGTAAACATCGTTGCCAACTCTTCTCATTCCAATTATGCTTCCCCCATTACAGGTTCCATCATTCTTCCAATCACAAGTTGGCCATTCACTACTTCTATCCTTGAAACGGAAGGGTTTACAAGTGTGATTGATATGCCCATATTGCCATGGTTCCTCCCAAACCCATGGTATTCGATCATTCCACTCATAGTACCAGGTGTTTTTGAATTCTTCATAAGTTTTGAATCCTGGAAGATCTCCTGTGAGCACATCAGCATCAATTTGAAGAAGGTAATTAAATTCCTTGAATTGTCTGCATAAGGATGTCTCGTAGTGAAACACATCAACGTCAATGCTAAATAGTTCCATGATGCCTTCCTCAATAGTGGATTCATTACATGATGAATCGTGGTCGGTTTCAACTTCTTCATCTTCCCCTCTCATCCAATATACCCATAGTACATTCTTAGTATCTCGATCCATCGTTTTATGGTTGTTGAATTTACTAGCTAACCAATCCGAAAAATCAACATCGTTAGGATCGAAATCGACGTCAAACCTAGTACTACCAATCATTTTCTTCTTTATCTCCATGAATTCATTGAATTGTTCTTTAAAGCTTCGTGTAAGCCATGAAGTCACTATACGTTTAACTTCATTCATAGGTGCAAATTCGGGATCTCCATATTTAAGTTCAAGCCATTCTTCCAAAGAGATATCCATTAACCTTATTAACTTCTTATGAAACAAAATCTCTGATTCAGCATAAATTCTTTCATCATCCAGGTTGCTTTTGTCCAACCCCCAATACTATTCAGAATAAGGCATATAAGAAGGCTGCATAGGTTGTACATCACAGCTTTGGTTGCTTGATTTGGTCATTGCATTAATTGAGTTCATGTATTCGATTTGAAATTTCCCATCTTTCTCTTCGATAGTAGTCCAAACTAGCCCTTTGGATTCAATGATTGACCATAAGAGGAGCAATTCATCTTCAGTGTAGCTCATTAGTAAGTCATAAGTGAATAAATCATCCTCCATGCAACTCAAGCATTTGAATTCCATAAATGTTGTTTCAAGAGGAGTTTCCCAGGAAAATAAATCAGNCTCTTCGATAGTAGTCCAAACTAGCCCTTTGGATTCAATGATTGACCATAAGAGGAGCAATTCATCTTCAGTGTAGCTCATTAGTAAGTCATAAGTGAATAAATCATCCTCCATGCAACTCAAGCATTTGAATTCCATAAATGTTGTTTCAAGAGGAGTTTCCCAGGAAAATAAATCAGTATCAATGGCGAGTATATTGAAGTCAATGTCGTCATGAACCTCAAATGTGCAAACGGGCATGTTGGTTAGAGATCTGGATTTGAGCAGAAGATCGTTGTTGGTAGGTTGAAAGCAATAGCATCGAAATTATCAAGTAAATCCGAAAGTAATAGTTCCTTCTTCAATGTTGAGCTCTTAGTATCGCATATTGCTCAGAACTTGCTCAAGTTAACTACATAATTATTACACTCGTCATCACTTTCCAAAGTCAATAGGTTCTTGGTGCGGGACTTCTCACACTGCTTAATCACCGTGTGCTCCATAGCAAGATATTCGTCCATTGTCAAATCTTCCATAGTAGCACCTGTTATCGCAGGTAAAATCGCCAGTAGGATTTATTCGTTGGAAGAGAAATTGATGAATTAGGAAACGAATAATAAGAATAAAAGTTGCTGATATCTACAGACGATGCGCCGTATCCTTGAAAAGGGATACGCCGTATCTTATTACGTTAAAATTAAATCAGACTTTTATTTTAGAAAATAGATACGCCGCTTTGGAATTAGAATGCGCCGTACCTGTCAGATATCAAAAATCAATTATATTTATAAAAATTAAATGCGCCGTATTAGCAGAAGCTAATGCGCCGTATTTTCGTTACGATTCAAAATACAAGATTTTTGATTTAGTAGATGCGCCGTATCAATAAAAATCGATGCGTCGCTTCTGTTTAATAATTCGAAAACTATTTTTAATTTAAATATTAAATACGCCGTATCTGTTAAGACAGATGCGTCGCATGGCGTTAGGGTTTCGAAAAATTCTTTATTAAAAACAGAATACGCCGTATCTTGGGGAAAGATGCGTCGTACTCGAGTTATTAAACGCGTTGTATTTTATTAAATTAAAACGCAATACTCCGCATCTGAGAAACAGATGCGCCGTATCGTTTGTATCAGCACAATACAACGACAGCAGTTAGTAGAAAGAAAGAGAAATAAAATAAAAATAAAAATAAAAAGAAAATCATAGAAAATAAAAACACACAAAAACAGTAAATATGCAAATTATACAATGAATGCAATCTATCTAGTATACAACAAGTTAGGGGTTAGTGTCTAAAAACCTAATAAAAAGAAAAACCTAATTAAAATACTAATCAATTTAACAGATAATAACNACGCCGTATCTTGGGGAAAGATGCGTCGTACTCGAGTTATTAAACGCGTTGTATTTTATTAAATTAAAACGCAATACTCCGCATCTGAGAAACAGATGCGCCGTATCGTTTGTATCAGCACAATACAACGACAGCAGTTAGTAGAAAGAAAGAGAAATAAAATAAAAATAAAAATAAAAAGAAAATCATAGAAAATAAAAACACACAAAAACAGTAAATATGCAAATTATACAATGAATGCAATCTATCTAGTATACAACAAGTTAGGGGTTAGTGTCTAAAAACCTAATAAAAAGAAAAACCTAATTAAAATACTAATCAATTTAACAGATAATAACAATTCACTCCCCGACAGCGGCACCAAAAACTTGATGCTGCGTGATGTGTCGTTGCGGTTTAGCAGTGTTAATGCCTACTCAAGTTTTACATTTATATTTAGCCGACTTATCAATAACACACACACACTTAACGAGCAGTGTACCCGGTCAGTTTGTATATAATGGTAAGCAGAGTGTCGATCACTAAGAGTGGAACGTATTATCTAGTTATCCTAATTAGTATTTTAATATCTAAGTTAGTTTTACAGTCTAATCTAACGAAAGGGGGTTTCAGCCTCAGAGAGTGGCACAGTTTGGTTATTAATTAAACAGTAAATACTAATGAGCACGGATAAGCGATTAGCATACACGTACACAGATAGATAATAGAGACAATAAGAAGGCCTGTCCTGATGATTAAGCAGCTTGTCAATTGTTTTATTACTAGTTTTATATGAAGTGTATATAGTTAAATCTTTCTCGTTGGTTTCATTATATCGGCGAGTAAACCCTTAATGATTACTTATGACTATCCTACTTATCCAAAGACATCGGATTAAATAGGCGAGGAAGGGGTATGGCAGCCCAAGCAGTGCTCAGCTAGACAAAGAGGTTATCAATGCACTAATATAAATTCACCACAAAGACATCAGACATATAAACTTTCATTGATGGGAAAGCAATTTTAAGGCGGGCATTTGATTTTGCGTACTCACAAACTACCGGCCATCTATCCTAATGAATTAAAGCTTACTATTACAATAAAACAAAACTACCTAATGAATTGAATACATGCAGGACCTTCTTACAGCTCTAATATCTTCGTTTGGGGTGTGTCTTGTGTTGCTTGTTCGTCTGAATTTGACTCTTTAGGGTTATGGTGCACACAAAATTCGTCTAGGTCTTGGGGTATTTCTAGTTTCTGTCTGAGGGTTCGATGTGGCGCATGTAATGAGCAGATGCGGCGCATTGACTTAACTTCGCGTGAGGTCCAAGCTTATTATATTTTGGAATATTCGTACACCACCTTTAGATGCGGCGTAACTTGAATCTTTATGCGGCGCATTTCTTTCAGTTGTCTTGGATTGTTTCTGGTGAAGTCTTGATGGTGATACGCCGTATGTCAATTGTGTGATGCGGCATATCTGGAGTAGAACGAGCTTGATCTTCTTCTTTGACCAAAGTTTCATATGCGGCGCATGGTGTAATTCCATGCGGCGCATTCTTCAAAGTCAGGCAATGGTCTTTGAATTCATCTAAATATGATATTGCGGCGTATCTGTTGAGTGAGATACGGCGCATCGTCTGGGTTTCAATAGACTTTTGACATCTTGCTTATTTTGCTCCATAATTAATCCAAAATCGCCAAGTTTCACCTTTTATCTGTTTTTACCTGAGAATCACTAAAGTAAATATTAAAGCACCGATTCTCATACATAATAAAGTAAAACAAGTTAAATAAATAGGATAAATGATGATAATAAAATGTACTTATTTGAGTTCATCATCGATGGTGACGATGGTTAGGGTGGTGGTGGCCGACGGCTTATCAAGAGGGAGAGAGATAAGAGATGATGAATGTGATAAATGAGTTAGGGGTATGGTAATAATGGTGATGAGGCAAAAAATGTTACGCTTTTAGGGGGTAATTTAAGCCCTAATCTATAATTATTTGATCAAAATAATGCCTTAAATCGTTCCTTTTGTCATTTTAGGTACTTTAAAGAGGAAATCTGGAAAAGAAGGTATTTTGGACGTTTTTGGAGCATAAAAGTGAAGAAAACGACAAAGTCCCAAAACCATGCTGGAAATTGTACCTGACGGTGTCACGCTTTACGAGGTGATGACGTCACGCTTTGAGAAAGAGGTGGATATGAGATTACACGTGACACACCAAAGAGTTTTGACAAATTAACACGTGACGACGTCGCGCTTTGTGACGCATAAGCCGTCACGTTATAAGCAAAAGAGAGACGGCCCAGAGAGAAATAAAGGGGGACGTCGTCAAGAATGGATCTAAGCAATCCGAGAAGGTTTTTGGCGGCGAGGTGACGGCGTCACATGCTAAAACGTGACGCCGTCAGATTGTAAAATCTATATATAGTTTTCTAATTTTCATTCATTAGGTGTGTAACTTTTGGGAGAACTTTAGGGATAAACCCTAGGTCGGATTTCACTGTATTTTCAAGGGTTTTTCACCCTTGAATCACTCATGCTTAATTAAAGATAAGTTTTCTTTCAAATCAATCAATATGTCTATGTGTTGCTTGATTATATCTTATGCTTGTCTTTATTTTAACATGCTATGCTAGGTTTCTCTTGTGTTTGCTTAGATCTAGTGAAACCTAGCTATTGATTACTTGTTGTTGGTTTGTTATTGATTGTTGTGGGTGGGTGATGTCGATGTTAGGCTTAAGAAAACTGGCTAACCTCCTATACGGTAACTTGCTTGAACGTCTTAAGAAACATGAATCGGATGTGTACTATGATTATATGGTTGTATTTAATGCATAAGTGAATTATAGTGATCTCATGTTAGGAGCTTTTAGTCGGCTCGACATAGAGTGAAGTAGGAGCTTATAGAGTTAGGGAAGATCGTACACGGCCCTACGAATGGTTTAAAGGAATACAAACCGTCATCCACACAATTGTAACAAACCAATTAACCGGTAAAAGATAGCTAGGGAGCAAGGAAATCTAAGTAAACACACTTTTCTCCATATAAGTTTCACAACATTTAATTTTCTTGTTATTTTATTTTAATTGCAATTGTAGTTATTTGGGTTAGTTGACTAGCAACTAATTCCGCCCACTCTTCCAAATACCCGAGATTTTACTTGCTTTCATAAAATATAAGAATACAAAAAGAATCACCCCTCAACCCTTAGACCTAAACTAGAGTAGTTTTCAATCCTAACGACACTATTCCCCGAGAGAACGATCAATCTCCCGGTACTTGCCACTACACTGTACTACATCGGTCAGGTACACTGCCTGGTGGGTGTTGTAAGCTTCTCAAGATCCCTTGAGAGGTAAAACCTACTGCGAAGGTTACAAAACCCACGCATCAATTGGGTGTATTTTGTGTAAATTGCAACTAAGTCCTTGTGGTGTTATCTATTTAGTAAAAAGGTGTCGGAGCAAGGGCTTATGTTGAAATCTTTAAACTCTCTCTCAAAATTGTTAATTTTTATCCGTGAAAATATTAATTGCCACCAAAGTTGTTTTTAAACTTCACCGTCGCTTTTAGAATTGTTTTCCTGTAAGGTTTGATAGCAAATATGTTTATAGGATAAAACCTAATGTTTTCCTAATCTTTGTTGACAAAATTGAGACTAGAAAAATGTGTCATTACAACTATTGGATTCATTCTAGTTGTCTCATTGTTCATAGTTCACAAGTTCTCAATTGTTTGAGTCATAGCCACATTTGTTAGGGAAATATAACCGTTAAAGGTTTATTTCTTGTTTATTAGGATTTCTGGTGTCAAAGTCACGTAGTGCCTAAAATGAGGTGTAGAATAGGTTAAATAGTGCGTAGGGTGCTAAACATGTTATATAAGCCTCTAGTTTCCACATAAAATCAAGGGCTCAATAAAATTATCTCTAGTCCAAGTGTTACGTTAACACTCTGTTCCCGAGTTTATTTTTTGGAGTGAAAGGGAAAGGTTTAGGATGGTAGTAAAAAAAAATGTGTTCCTGAGATTTTTTAAGAGGGGAGAGGAAAGTAAAGGATAGTAAATTACATCAAAATTACTCTCCTAATTTACTTCCCAAATTGGGATGAAATGGAGTGGTGTTGATTTTAAAGTTATTTTTTTGTTACTTCCTTCTCTTTTCTTTCCAACTCGGGAACACAAGATAAAAAAATAATTTCTTATTACTCTCCTCTTTACTTCACTCCTTTTTTACTCTCCATCTCTTTTCTTTCCGTTTTATACTCCGGAATAGAGTGTTAGGAAAACATATCATGGTAAATTTTGAAATGATGCCCTAAATTGCCCGTTGTCACAGATAGCAAAAGTCAGAAGGCAACAAGCAACAAGCAGGCCAAAAGCAGGCGAAACACGCGAACAGAGCACAACAAACAAACCAAAGAAAGCACAAAAAGCAGAGCAAAGCAACGCGAGGGGCCTAAAGTTGAGGAAAAAAACAAAAAAAAACGAAAACGCAAGGGGTAAGAAAAGCAGGCAACCCTAGGGGAGAAACACCAAACAAGGAAAGCAACGCACGGGGTCTGAAACTAAGGCAAAGTACCTAGCCCACTAAGCGCCCAAAACAACCTAAACCCACAAGACACCTAGCCAAAACTACCCAAAACAAGGAAAGCAACCTAAACCCTAGGCGACTCTAGGGGGAAACGCAAAAACAAGGAAAGCAATGCACGGGGCCTAAAACTAAAGTAAAGCACCTAGCCCACTAAGCACCCAAAACAACCTAAACCCACAAGACACCTAGCCGGAACTACCCACCAGATACATCACGAGTGTATACAGATTATGAGTATCTTCCTATGTTGTTTTATGTTTGTTTGCAAAAGTATCAAACATGCAATACAAACAATTTCCGTGATACAAATAAACAATGAAACAATGAGTATAAAGATAAAGATATGTCACTATAGTTATCATAGTTTAATTTGAAAATCATAATCTGCATTAAATGTTACTAATACTTATAATAAAACACATTATACAAATATTCAAGCCCGAACGGGCAACGGGCCAAATAGACTCGAGCCCGAATGGGTACGGGCTAAACGGGCTCGAGCCCAAACGGACACAAGCCAACGGGCTCGAGCCTGAACGGGCACGGCAAAACGAAATTATTGATATCTATAAATTTATTATCAAAAAGAACATAATAAACTAAACTACATGATTCACCGAAAATTTTTATTTCAGGGTACCCGCCCCCGTAACGCGCGGCTACCCTGCTAGTATTTCAATATTTATTTATATATTTCTAAATGGCATATAGCGCAATTATTGCATCTAATTAATTTATGTCTCGTGGTATAAAATTATTACATTTAATTAATTTATGTCTAGTTGTACAAAATAAAAAGGCGAGAACATGTGAAGTCGTGGCATATAGCTTTTTTTTTTAATCGACAGCAATAAGTAGAGACGTGAAGAGTGGACTTCACAATTTTTACATTATTTGGAAAATAATGCTTCACAACAGTTTTAAATGATATTTGTTTAATTGTTATCTGAGTTTCTTGATCTCAATTATTCTCATCGGGTCCTTACTGTTGAACACGAAAACCCAAACAACAAAACCCATCCCAACCCATCTCTTAATACCGATTAACATACATACGTAAACATGGTGCCTTCTGTGAGGACGTGATACGAAATAGCCGCAAATTTCTCAAAAAATTGCACATATTTTCACTCAAAATCTAGAAAATAAAATTGTAATTATTACTGCTCTCTCCCTCTCTCTTACTTTTTGCAGAATAACAGTTTTACCCTTAATTAATTAATTCATCTATTTTTAAAATTTGCAGTATTAATTTAAAACAAGGGGCACTTGTTAGCAAAACCCATATAATAAACTCGATCAAACTTTCCTATCTATTTTTGGTAGTGAATAATTAACTTGGGACATCCAAAAAGGAAACATGAGCAATTATTTTAAGATAGATGGAGTTCATTATTATTTAATTTTTAAAGGTTGTTAGATGAAATAATTTTTTTTAACAAAAAGACTAATTGCAACCTTACTCTTTTATTGTATTTTGAATAGTAAGCTTGCCCTTCTCATCTATTTTGTGTTACTTTCTTTTAGCAAAATACCTTGTAAAAATGAGAAGGCTAAGCATCAAAGGTTGTGATTATTATCTAATACTATGTTCTTTTTTTAAACTAAAAGTGAATGTAAAGAAAATAAAAGTGAATGAAAGAAAGAAATGGAGTGGACGGGAAAGAAAGATAGAGATCTAATTTGAGTTCTCAAGTAACAATGAAAAGAGATGAAAGAAAGTAAATTGTTAGTGCAAATATTAC
>LBNU01012832.1:23652-43087 GCA_014162995.1 Artemisia annua | reverse complement strand
CACGTTTCTCCCAAGTTGATGCGGAACAGTTTTGAAAAACCGTCACATCCATATTATTACCTAAGACTATTGTTTAGTTTTGCTAAACCTCAAGCAAGTAGTGTACTCCTCCACCCAGCTCTCTAGGTTAGTTCGAAAACAGTGTCGAAACCCAGGCATTAAGGTTTCAAACACTTTATTGTATAAATGACCTTTTTATACAAGAACTATGATCTATAAAAGGCTAGAAAAGGGGCACTACTTATAAGGATGGGATCTTAGGTTCACACCTTGTAGATCCATCCATAGGTATATTGAGAACATGCTAAGGTTCAACCTGTTAAGTCTAGGATTATAGTAAGTCATACACAATGCATAAGAAGCAAAACAAACCTAAATCTTCTCCTAGGTCACTACGCCAAAAATGACTTTCGTACACATGGCGTTTTTGAACGGTCACACTGTGACATTTGGTGACTAAAATGTACCAGCGTTAAAATAAACAGCCACAGCTTTGATCGACTTTTGTGACCATTTCGTAAAATATTTGTCACGCATTTGTGTATATATGTACAGAGGGTAAGCTGGTAAATATTTTTCCATCATTTAGTCACGTTTAATTTGGGACGTGTGACAGATGCAAATCAGCTCGAAACATTAGTCACTATAGATGAACATATGTGAACAAATATATGTCACACCAATTAACAGTGTGACCAAAGAAGAGTATATGTTCACACGAATGTATTGTTATGTGGTGCTAAATCATAAAGTCAGTTTGTCACACATTCATATAAACGTGACTGTATATTCTTTGCTGAATAGTTAAGCCACATATAAGAATTTTAAATGTGTGACCAACGAAAAAACTTTCAGTTTTGAAGGTATACGAAATGCATTTAAGAGTTTACAAATATATGTCACAGGACTTGAGAGGTGGGACCCAAATGTCATTGTAAATGGTCACACTAAACCATACAAACATATTAAGTGTACGAAAATTTCGACACATATGGTACACGCTAAGTTATTATGTGTGTCTAAAGTTTAGTGTGGTTTGCTTTTGCCAAATCCTAATTACTGTATAGTCACAATTTAATTGAAGCACGATCATTGTGACTATAGGCTTTACAATAGTCACACCATATCACAAATGTGTATCTAATCATGATTATAGGCCACGTTATAAGGGTATTATATGTGACCATACATTCAAAATAGTCACATTGTAGTGTTACTTGCTTTCTAAGTCAAATTTCAACTTTAATGAGTAACATGTTACTAAAAGTGCCTGCAAGTGCATACTACATGATTAAATTATGGAAAATGCAAATAAAACTATTTAATAGCAGTAGTAACTTAATAATACAGCATTAACTTTTGTACAACAACATTGTAATCTCCAAAACGGTGATATAATAGTACTTACAAAGGTTTTTTATAACATAATGAAAACATAAGAAGGCTAAACCCCTGCTCCTCCAAACACCTTTATCATTTTTTTCTTTCAGATGGGCATGACTGCGTCTATGATACTGAGCAAACAATTCTTTCAACGAGATCGTTTTAACTGCCCTGTATTCTTCACATATGATCTTTGTAGATTGTCAACACACCAAGTAAATAGCAGTCAAAGGATATTCTTTTTCTGCAAGATAAAAACATCCACTTCCACCTTGTGTTGATATGTGATTGCTACATTGCAGCTTATCTAAAACTTCCATAACAGTGAGCGGATCAATCAATCTGAAGTTCCAAATAGGATGTCAGCTGGATCAGGTTTATATAACCTATATAATTCAACCCACAACTCTTGTTCTTTCACTCTTTTTCTTTTTTGTTTTAATTTTTCTTGAACCAAAAAACTTTTTTTTTTTTTTTTTTTTCCATAATCTGTCAAGTCTTCTCTGTCAATGATTCTATATTATCCTCCATCCTTTGTATACTGCTTGATCTTCCACCAGACCTGATTATCTTCCAAGCCTTTCCAAATTTATCATGGTAAAGGTCTCCCGCGTCATGGGATTTGGTTGTCTAGCTTGATAGGATCACATATAAAATGTTTCAGGAACCAATCACCATCATATGATCATGAGAATAGCTGTCTTCTTTCTTTGTGAATTCCATTCTTGCTTCTTGCAGGCTTGTCTTTCATGATCTTTTTTTCTTTGATAGTTTTTCTAATAGTTAACATGCCATGGGGGACAAAATTTTCAATAGAGTATTGTCTTTTGTCGCTCATGCGCTGAGTGTTTGTGGGATTTCTTTTCCTCTTCTGTTTTGAGCCGCTTTTTCGGCTGATTAGGCTTTTCGAAGCTACTATCTTCGCCTCTTGCATTTAAAAGTCAGCCATGTCTAACTCCTTGACTTCTTGCATTTATCAAATCAGCAATCTTTGTACTCTGTCATCGGACTTAAAGTCGAATCTTCGTAAGAGTTTGGCAACTCTAGGCCTTTAGAACTTCATCAGCTTTAATAGTAGCTAAGCATTAACTCTCCATGGACATTTTTTGCTCCTCATCTTCAAAACTGAATCTACTGGCTCCCATCTGTTTCCAGTGCAGTTCATCAACTGTCTTTGCAACCTCTTCAATTTTAGTAGATACTTCATTCAAAACTGAATGTAATGGCTCATCTGTTTCCCGCTTCAGCTTCATCAACGTCTTGAACCCTTCAGTAGTACATACTTCAGCCATAAACTTGAATTTGATGTAGCAGCAGGAAACCACTTGGTGTACCACCCTTAGCCATTTCTAACTACTAGTAGCAGCAGTTCTCACCCAACCGTGTTTTTGAAAGTTTTGGTC
The DNA here is from genome assembly GCA_014162995.1 of Artemisia annua. Classification (NCBI taxonomy): domain Eukaryota; kingdom Viridiplantae; phylum Streptophyta; class Magnoliopsida; order Asterales; family Asteraceae; genus Artemisia; species Artemisia annua. The sequence goes on along the minus strand of LBNU01012832.1, from coordinate 40,301 downwards.
ATTCAGGTCTAAACGCAGTCGGTTGTCTAACAACTGATTGGTTTCTATTTGATTGAAAAACTGGTTTCCCCAAGATTGATGGTTTTGCAAACTTAGTGTTCACACTATATCCTGTTGCTTTTCTAAGCTCGTTTTTTAATGCTGTAATAGTGAAACCCTTTTCCTGAAGTTGAGCTTTGAATTCATCATTTTTGGCAATCAAAGAGCTTATCTGTTCTAAAGTCTTAGTTTTAGTTTCTTTGATTGATTCACACAAGTCTTTACAATGAATTTTTAAAGTCTCATTTTCCTTAAGTAACTCAGCCACATTTTGTTCCAATTCAAAATTTCTAGTTGCAAAAGTCTCACTTACATGATTATCCTTAACTTCATTACACATATCACACATCTCAGTAATACGTTTTTTCAGGTTGTTGATTGTCAAGTCCTTGGTTTCTAGCTGAGCTTTCAAATCATTAATCATAAAGAATTCATGGAAATCAGGAAGTTCTGGATCTTTACATGGTTGGTTAGTTTGAAACTTTCTTCCTTTTGTTGCTTTGTGATTTCAAGTGAAATACAATGTTTTTCAAGTTGTAAAAATCTGTTTGAAAGTTCATTAAAAACTTCTTTATCAACCATATCATTTGATTTAAAAGACTCGGCTCTAAACAAGGAGCTTGACTCATCATCACATTCAGCATCCTGATCACTTTCTCCCCCTTTATGACTCATATTTGTTGAATTAGAAATGGTATTGCTATCAGTCCTTTCCAACAAGTTTGTGTCATAAGTGAGTTTAATTTGATCAGTATGCTGCTGTTCATTAGAAAGCACATGATGTTTATCAGTTAAAGGTACCTCAGCACATGACACTTGTTCTTTTACTGGTCTGAAAGCAGCATCCATATCATGTGAAACAGTAGTCAGTGTGTTGCTGGTAGTGTCATGCTTACCAGTCTCTGATCCTTTGCATATCGTGACAACTAACCCAACATCTGATGTATTACCCAAATCACCAATACCATCACATGATTGCACCCGACATGCCTTCACCTTGTCATCATACTTAAGTTTATGTTGTGCTCTTTCCTCAATGAACCTCTTCACATTACCCATGAGTTGGATGAGTGTATCTATGAACGTATCAACCTCCATTCCCGTGTGATCAGCAAAATACCTTTTTGTCATCTGACTATCGTAGTCATAATCCANAAATCACCAATACCATCACATGATTGCACCCGACATGCCTTCACCTTGTCATCATACTTAAGTTTATGTTGTGCTCTTTCCTCAATGAACCTCTTCACATTACCCATGAGTTGGATGAGTGTATCTATGAACGTATCAACCTCCATTCCCGTGTGATCAGCAAAATACCTTTTTGTCATCTGACTATCGTAGTCATAATCCATAGTGAATTTCGAATCGATGAACCCTTGGAGTTGTTTTTTGAGTACATAAAGGGGAGCTATGGATCCAACTTTGGAAGATTCCCCTAGGTCAAGTTGTTGTTGTAATTGATCTAAGTTAAGAAGCATTGTGTCTGTAAAAGTCTGAGCATCTTGACCAAAGAGTGTTGCAAATGCACGTTCGAAACCCATCTTGAATCCAGTTCCCTCTGAAAGTATCGAGAGGTGTGATTGAAGTTGTCGAAAACATTCTATGCAGCAATCCTTTGTATTATTGAGCAATTTAAGTGGCTGATGAAACTTTTTCACCTCAGAACTCGAGCACGACGATTCCACATTAGCAATATCAGACACAAACACGTTTATTTGTTGTACAGGGTTCGAAATCATATGTTCATCGATCACGTCGTACAATTTGAGTATCTCTGAGATGACAGAATCAGAATTAGTAGACATGATTGTGAACGTGCACGGGATTTTACAATTATATGATTTAAACCGAGAAATAAATTCTTTCGCGGGATTTTACAAAATCAAGAAGAAACCGTGAGATTCTGAAGAATTGATTTGGTTCGGTTGAATTGAGATTAAGTGATGAAGCAGACTAGTCACAGTGAATTTCAGACAACGTGCGAGTTTTGAAATCCGAATAATCCCTTTAATAGATCAAGACTAAGCCCCGTAGTAATATCCAATAAGCCCGAAAATATCACTACCCAAGCAACTTATCACTCTCGGATTCTTGAAGCACAATCAAAACTGTTGAAGAACATCGACTTGACACAAAATTATATCACAAAATCCACCACAAAATTTAACTTTGTAAGCAAAGTGAAGTCCACGCTCAACAAGATATCACTCGGCCAAAAACAACACTTAAGTAAACCACACGAGGCCCAAACTAGATGAGAATAAAAAGCCCAACAGATGGAACCCAATACCAATCCTATAACCCTAATCACACGCACTATATAAGACACCTAATTCTACTTAACACTAACCCTAATCCCACTTCACCCAAAATATACGCAGCCACCAACAAATATTCAAGAAAAAAAAATAACTTCGACCCCTTAGTTTGTTATCAGTAACCCAAATACACAAAAGCAACACCTTCAAACTTTCTTCTTGATGCTCATGATAAACACACTCTTATGATTATTGTTAAATCCAATCACAGAGAAGAAGAAAGAAAAAACATCCGTCCCATTTACTTATCTTAAACACTCAAGCACAAAACAATTCGACCCTTTATCTTGAAATCAATTCAATATATCCTGAAACAAATGACAAGCAAAGATTGGCCCTTGTATTCCTTGTTGATCAAACGATACCAAAAACTAAAAGTCACGGCATCAAGATCTTAATTCAAACATTTCAAGATAAAGGGTCGAATTGTTTTATCTTAACTCATCTGTTGGATTAGTACAAGATAAACCAACAGATGCCGTGACTTTCAGTAGCTGTTGATTTGGATTTCTCTAGTTTCACTTTTATGCTTTTTGTCTTTTTCCCGAAATGGCTAAAAACCAAAACCCCACTTGAGGAACTCGCTGGTAAGGGAAAGAAAAAGAAACTAATCGCTACTTAGAACATATCAACAATATCTCCAAAAACCCAGTTTTAACAAAAATTATCTACTAACTAGTTTTGATAATATTATCTTCTAATCAGCTTTGACAATATCTCCAAAAACTCAGTTTTGACAACAAATAATCTTCTAACCAGTTTTAACAAAATATATGAAACAAAGAAAGCAAGAAAACCAATTCGAACCTAAATAAAACACCAGAACCCAACTGAAAATTCGAGTACAAGCTAGTCCCTAAGATGAAACCATGGCTCTTGATACCAATCGTAAGATATTCATAATTATAACATGTATGGTTCAAGTGATATGGTTCGAATTAAGAAAGAAAGAAAGAATAGTAGAAGAGTTTTAGAGAGACAAATAGGGGGAGAGTTGGGAACTTAGAAAGAGAAAATGAAATTGTGAATATTAGATTAAGTGAAGTTCCAACCCTCACCCTTGCTAGGTGAGGGGTATTTATACTTACAACTTGATATATGCCTCTACTAGGCTGTGGATTGAGCTAACAGTGGGTAAAGACCTGACCCGACTCCACAAATACTAACTAATACTAGTCTACGTACTAACTAATATGATAAATACTACGAGCTACATTATCCTCAACAATAATCGGGGTGACCGAGTCTTCTATATGAAAAACGTATTCCTAACATGATCTTTTTCTATTTTTGTTATCTCAATGTTCATAGGTTAGATCATGTTGTTTATTAATTTTCTTTTTGATCTTTTTTTTCTTTTTTTGGTATCACAATGTTTATCAGTTTTCTTTGATTAACAACATCATAATGTTCATCAAAGAAAACAGCAGGAAATGTAGACACAACATCAGTGTCTCTTCATTGATGAGGTCAGGGATGCTATAATCGTCATGATGAAGCCTCTTATTGGAATCTTTATTTAACTACGCAGTTGTGGTGTTTAGTGGTCTATGATGATCCCTTTTTAGAGGAAAAGTAGTAATGGGATAATGGTAGGGTGAATTTGAGGTGAATATAACCTATATGGGTTATGGAGTTTTATATGTTTCTAGTTTGGTTCTGTTCAGTTTTGTAGCTAAATGGATCTTTGGGCATGTCCAAAATCCATTGTGTTAATTGTTGTAAAAGGTTGGTATTAATATATATTCTCCATTCATCCGAAAAAAAATGTTCATCAATGAGATCACGTTGTTCACGGTTTTTAAATTTTTTTTTAAACTTTTTCTATTTCCTTTTGTTATCACAATGTTTATCCGTTTTCTTTGATGAACAACATCACAATGTTCATCAGTTAGGTCATATTGTTCGTCAGTTTTTATTCTAAAGAACTTTTTCTTTTTTGTTATCATAATGTCCATAACTTTTCTAAAAGAATCATGTTATTCATTACTTTTCTAAAAAAAATAAAAAAAAATATCTTGTTGTACAACAGTTTTTAAAAAAATCTCATTGTTTATCAGATTTCTAGAAAAAAGATAACGTTCTTTATCAGTTTTCTAAAACCGAAAAGATCACGTTGTCAATCAAATTTTTTTACGAACCCTTTCCTTTTTTGTTATCACAATGTTCACTAGTTTTCTGGAAAAAAAATCACGTTGTTTAAAAAAGAAGATCACAATGTTCTTCAATTTTTTTTTCTTTTTTTTTTTTGAACAGACAATGTTCGTCAATTAAGTGTGAAAATAACAAAAAAAGAGTTGACAAAAGTAAAAGAAGACACTTGTCACTATATGATGACTTTTTATATTTTTTAAACTTTGAACCCTTTCTATAGCATCCTAACATACAATATTAATGTTTTAGTAATTCATAAAGACTTGAATATTTAATTGAATAAAAACAAAATCGTGATAGAACCAATTTTTGAATTTGCAATTGTTCAACAAAGAAAATTCGACAACAAAGTTGTTCATCAAGGAATGTGGAAGAAATAAAAATTGTCCATCAAAGAGTATTTAACAAGTTGTTCATCAAATAATGTTGAGACAACCAAATTGTTCATCAAAGAAAAAAAAGTTGTTATGTTCATAAAAAAAAACTCAAAATTTTGTGTTAGCTAGGTTCAACAAAACAAAATATTCATAATTTTTTTAATACATATTCATTAAAAAAATGTTCATCAATATTACCATAGTGTTCATCAATACAAAATATTTATCGATATAAAATGTTCATCAATATCTACATGTTCATCAATAATCTATCCGAAATAAATAAGAACGGATATGTTAACAACTCGTGACTTTTTAAACATTTTAGGTGTGAACCAACCTTATATTCCTTCTAACTAATAAATATACTCCCTCTGTGTAAAAATTATAGTCGATATTTCTCTATTGGGATGTCTCAAAATAATTGTCCACCTTCTATTTTTAGTAATAAAAAAAGGAATTTTGTGAGAGAAAATTCTATTTGTGGGGTTAAAAATAGTAATAGCCCCACTTTTATTAAATTTTATGTTTTTTTATCTTCTGACAATAATTTTGAGACGGATAAAGTAATAAATAATATGCGCTGCACATGGTAACGTGGTTTCTACTTGTAAAAAAGCTGTGTATATAAAATAAACAAGGAGGGGGCGTCCGGGTCTTTTGTACTTGTTTTATGATAACGATGGGTTTCCCTCTTCGGTAGCGCGTGCCGTAGTGCTTTTGAACGATTTTCGTTTTGGCACTCTAAAAAAAAATTGGGGTTGGATGTCTAAAATTTTTTTTGTAGATGTTGTTTTATAAATTTTTAGTTTACGTATGTAAAACAAAGGATTCTTTGTGGTTTGGTTTTGTTTACTTATGTTTGACAGTGAATTTGTTTAAAACTTGTTGTCTTTTTTATTGTCTTTTTTATTTGCAGTCACTTTTGTTTTTTTGTATTACTTTGATATTTGAGAGAGAGAGATAACAATATGTATACTTAAGTTTTATCTTTGGTTAGAAATTTCGTTTTAGTTATACGAATCAGGTATAAAGTAAAAATGTAGTAAGTGGCCCGTGTAAGATCCGAAAGGAAAGGAATTTGTTTATTCCAATTGGGTAACAGAAAGATTTGTTTATGATGAATGGTATTGAGATATGATTGTTTGACACTGATCTGTATTCCTTGATTGATTTGAATTACAATATTCGGTACAAATATATACACATATGAGGAAAGATCTAGATGCGGACTTGAGCCCGTTACATCATAAAATACAGTACAATGTGGGCTAACACTCCCCCGCAGTCGAAGCGGAAGGACACCAGATGCTGAGGCTAGAGCGAAATTCTTCAAACAGAGCAGACGGTCATCCTTTGGTGAAAATATCTGCATATTGGTAGCGTGAGGGAACATGGAGAACTCGAACTTGACCAGCGGTAACCAAGTCACGTACAAAATGGATATCAATCTCTATGTGCTTCGTTCGCTGATGCTGAACCGGATTACATGATAAGTAGACTGCACTAACATTGTCACAGTAGACTAGCGTAGCTGAAGATAAAGGTGTGTGTAGCTCACGAAGTAAATTCCGTAACCAATAAGTTTCAGCAACAACATTTGCAACCCCACGGTATTCTACTTCGGCACTAGAACGAGATAGAGTTGGCTGTCTCTTAGATGACCAAGATAGAAGGTTGTTTCCAAGGAAAATAGAGTAGCCGGAAGTTGATCTCCTAGAAGTGGGGCAACCAGCCCAATCCGCATCAGAATATGCTACCAAGGATGAAGTAGAAGAAGGAAAAAAATGTAACCCATAGTGTAATGTACCCCGGACATACCGGAAAATTCGTTTAAGAGCTGACAGATGAGGCTCTCGAGGATCATGCATATGAAGGCAGACCTGCTGAACTACATATGATATATCTGGGCTAGTGAATTTGAGATATTAGAAAGAACCTGCAAGACTCCGATATAAAGTAGGGTCAGAAACTGGATCACCATCATCCCCCAGTTTAGACTCAGTGTCAACAGGAGTCCGACTGCAGCAAACTCTCAGAAGAAGCTGTGAGTACAATATCATCAACATATAATAACAGGTAAGAAGTATCCGTCCCCTGTTTGTATATAAATAAAGATGAGTCACAACGACTATGAGAAAACGCAACCCAAGTGATATATGATGCGAATCGCTGAAACCAAGCCCTAGGGGCCTACTTGAGCCCATACAGAGATCGCTGTAGTAAACATACATAATTAGGATGCACAATGTCCCGAAATCCCGGAGGCTGATACATATAAACTATCTCAGATAAATCACCATGTAGAAAGCATTCTTGACATCGAGCTGATGAATCGGCCAGTGTCGAGAAGTAGCTAAACTCAGAACAGTTTGAATAGTGCCCGGTTTAACCACCGGGCTAAATGTCTCATCTACATTAATCCCTTCTAACTGATTACTACCGTTCACCACAGGGCGATCCTTGTAGCGACTAAGAGTGCCATCACCCAAATACTTATGGCGAAAGAGACACATAGAGCAAATAATGTTGGTTTCTGTGGGTTTAGGCACTAAAATTCAAGTTCTGTTCTTAATAAGTGCAGTATATTCATCACGTATAGCATATTGCCAATTTGGAACAGTAAACGCATCACGATAGGTTTTTGGTAATGGCGAGACCACAGACACATGCATATTGAGACGCTTAGTAGGACGATTAGTCCTGACACGAAAGCGTGTGACCATGGAATGAGTTGAGATAGGGTTTGGGTTAATAGGAGGGTCTGGGATAATGTGTTTGTGTTGGTTTGCGGGTGGTGATTGATGCGGTGTATGTTGTTAGGCGGCAGGTGGTGATGGATCAGGAGCATCATCATGTTGGGTTGTATTGGGACTGGTGGGTGTTGTGGGCTCAGTCGTGAGTTGACGGATATTGGGTAGCACAATGGGGGCGTATGGAATAAATGGAGGATTTATATCGGGTGAGTCTTCTAGAAAATTGTATTTAGGTGCTGATGTTGGTTTAGGAGTGCCATATGGAAAAACCGTTTCATCAAAGGTCACATGGCGAGAAATTATGATTTTATCGGTGTTTAATTCGAGGCAACGATATCGACGGTGATTGGAGGCTTGCCTCAAATAAATGGAAGGTTTGGCGTGTGGTTCTAGTTTGTAGTTAGGGTATAGATGGGGGTAACATAAGCAACCAAACTTGCGTAAAAGGCTGTAATCCGCGTTTTGGACAAACAAGCAGGTATAAGGTATTTCATTGGCAATAGTGGTGGAGGGTAGGATATTTAGTAAGTGAACAACCATGTTGAGAGCTTCAACCCAATATGTGGGTGGAAGGTTGGCTTGAAAAAGTAGAGTCCGAATAAGATTATTGATGGTGCGAACCATCCTTTCAGACTTGCCATTTTGTTGTGATGTTTTGGGGCATAAAAAGCGAAACTGAATGCAATTGTCAGCAAAAAGTTTATGAAGGTTGTGGTTGTCAAATTCACCGCCATGCTCACACTGAAAAGAACTGATTTCACACTTAAATTAAGTGTTAACATAGTTACGAAATATAACAAATTTGGACGAAACATCAGATTTGTTAGTCAAAGGATAAACCTAAACAAAATGAGAATAATGATCCAAGAACAATACATAATATTTAAATCCTGAAAGACTCGGAACTGGTGAAGTCCATGTTAATACAAATAATGTCAAAAACGTTATTCACATTATTCGATCTTCTTGTGTTTTGATAATCACAAAATATAAAGACATTTTACATAAAGTTACGGTTAATAAATTTTTAATCGAGGAAACTCGTTTCTTCTACGTGGCTACTACAACGTCACTTCAGGTATGAACAAACTTTATACTGTCACTAGTAAAGTGAACAAAGAATTTTATTTTCTCCTAAACTTACATTTTTAAGTTTGACAAAACATTTTCGCAAAAGTATTTTTGTGTTTTTAAAGAAATGTTTTATAGAAAATATATTCAAAATTCAAACTTGTAACAACTATTTTCCCCCCAAAACAGTTGAGTTTTCACCAGATAATTTTTCACCACGTCAGGACAAAAATCGGAGCGTTTGTCGGGACGGTCCCTTAAAGTGGTCAGCGGTCCCTTAGCGATAAAGGACCGTCGCCTATTCAAGGGACCGCCCAGCTCTCTCCTGTCGTCTATAAATACTGAACTGTTCCATTTCAGAGAAAAAGGTTTTTGACATACAAAACTTTCTGTTTTATTTTTCTTTCATCTTTGATCACTATAACATGTCGGTATATGTTTATAAGTGATTTCCTCTTCCGCAAAGTGCAAGAGAAGAACTCTCGACATAGATGAAGATTCGAGATGTTATAGGTGTCAACACACAAACGTAACAAGTGTTACGGTGATAGATTCTGTAAATATTGTCAATGTTTCCGATTTGTGTGTGAGTCGAGGATGGGGTTATTTGTGTGAACTTGGATGGTGATGTAGATCCAAGAAGTCTTGTAACTAGATTAGTTCATGTATTTGTTGTGAGGAGAGTGATGTCCTAGTGTGTAGGTTAGGACTTAGTTGAGTCATTGTGTGAAGACTTGGATCGGGTGATGATCCAAGTAAGTCTTGTGTGAAGGCTTGGTTCGGGTGAAGAACCAAATGTGTCTATGTGTGAACGCTTGGTTCGGGTGAAAACCAAGTGTGTCATTTATGTGAAGGCTTGGATTGGGTGAAGATCCAAGTTGGACAAGAGTGCTTGTTCGTGTGGCCACGTGGGCCTTGGAGTAGGTTGGTTCTAGCTACGATTAGAACTCGACATTCCGCTTAGTATCGTTAAACCTTGTGTAAGCTTGTGTACGGATTGCTCCGCTTGAAGGAGTGTGTTAATATAGTGATTGATAACTCTCGAGTGTGGTACTCGGGGAGTGGAGTAGGACGAAGAGTGAGCTTCGTGCCGAACTACTATAAATTGCGGCGTCTCTTGGTTGTGTTCCTTCCTTACTCTTTACATTACTTGTTTGTTTATGTTTGTTAGTAGTAAATTTGATATCACATAACAAGTTGAATTCAACAAGTTTGCAAAAGAATATTAACCGGACCTAAAAACGGCTAAACGTTTTAGCAACTAAAAAGAAACGGTGAAACTATTCAACCCCCCTCCCTTCTAGTTTCTACAATTGGTATCAGAGCCAGGTTATCAAGATCTTTATAGTATACTGTACTTTAAAACTTGAATCGATCTATGGAGTCTGAAAGATATCTAGAAGGGATCTATTTGAATGAATCACCATTTTTCGAAAATAAAAATTTTGTCATTTGGAAAAATGAATTTGAAAGTTATGTGAAATCAATAGATCCTGATCTTTGGCATGTCATTTCATTTGATAATTTTTAACCAATGTGAATAGATTTCGAAAATCAAAATTTCATAAGAAATTTTTGCAAAACATTGAAGCAAAAATATTGGTTTATAAAGCTTTGCAGAAAATTGATTTTGATAAAAGAATTTTATGTCAAATGGCAAATGATATGTGGTAAAATATTTTAGACTTCCATCAAAGGAATGTTCAAGCCAAAGATGATGAATATATATGTTGCTAGAAAGACACTTAGTTTAAGTAGATTCATGCACTACTAGTTTGAATGTTTTGGTTGTAGGTAATGTTGCCGACAAGGATCGCACAAACAACCTAGCTGGTGTACCAATCCACAAGTCTTGAAGTGATGGCCGATAAAGAAGACAATGTGCGCGTTTAGATAGCTGAAGACCAAGACAATGTGCGCCTAGAATATGTTACTATTCAAGAGGGTGATTCGCCAAGTGAGTTTCATCAAGTCTTGCATCACATAGAACACATGTTATGGTTACATGTTATTAAGGATAGATAGAGGCCAAGGTAAGTTCTCTTACGACCTTGACTATTATGCTTGCTATTTGAATGTTTGCTACATGCTTACGTGACAATGTGATTAATCGTTACTCGGTTGCATGCTAGATAATATATGCATGCTAATATGTGCTATATGCATTATGTGAATTAGATGTTATGTCTAGATGCTTATTCTTCTTTAAATTCAAGCAAATTATTTGGAAAAATAATGGTCTTACCACAACCATTATTTATAACTGATGCGTGGTTTTGTGACCTTACAACAGGTTTTACCTCTCGAGGGATCTCAAGAGGCTTACAACCCCACCAGGCAGTGTACCTGACCGATGTAGTATAGGATAGTGGTAAGTACGGGGGATTGATCGTTCTCTCACAGGGAATAGTGTTCGTTAGGATAGAAAAACTACTCTAATAGGTCTAAGGGTGGAAGGAAGATTCTTTTTGTATTTTTATGTTTTATGGAAAGCAAGTAAAATCTCGGTTTTGGAAGAAGGGCGGAATTAGTTGCTAGTCAACTAACCCAAGTTTACTACTTATGCAAATTAAAATAAAATAAATATCTAAACTATTGTGGTTGTGAAAACAATATGGAGAAAGTTGTGTTTACTTAGATTTCATTACTCCCTAACTATCTTTTACCGGTTAATTGATATGTATGTTACTTGTGTGGATGAAGGGTGTATTCCTAATAACTCATGGAGTGGCATACATATCTCTCCAATTCTATGAGCTCTTATCTCGCCCTATGCCATGCACGGCACAACCATAGGGGTTGTAAACAGTGGCTCATGCGTTAAATACTACCTTAATAGCCTAGTATGCCTTGGCTACATGTTTCCCAAGACGTTCAAGCACGTTACCATAAAGGAGGTTGGCCAGTTTTCTTGAGCCTAACATTGATGGAACAATCATCCCAACAAACAACAACACACACCAATCAACCAATAATTAATAGTTAGGTTTCATTAGATCTAAGCAAACACAAGAAGAATTTAGCTACACATGTTAATTAAAAGACAAGCAAAAGATATAATCAACCAACACATAGACATATTGATTGAATTGAAGTGAAGACTTATCTTTAATTAAGCATGAGGGTTCCAAGGGTTGGAAACCCTAAAAAGTACAGGAAATTCGACTTTAGGGTTTGCCCTAAAAGTTCTCCACAAAGTTCCACACTAATGAATGAAAATTAGAAAACTATATATAGATTTTACACTCTGACGGCGTCAGGTTATAAGGGCTGACGCCGTCAGCTCGCCGCCAATAAGTTTCTCGGATGGCCTAGATCCACTTCTGACGCCATCACCTTATAAACTCTTCTGGGCCGTCACTCTTTAACTTTACTCCTGACGGCCTATAATTCCTAACACCTGACGGCGTCAGGTGTTAAATCCTCTGGCCCGTCATTTGAAAATTGGATTCCACTCTTTTGTCAAGACTTTCTGACGGCGTCACCTTGTGACTTCTGACGCCGTCAGGTTATAAATCACCATCTTTTGAGACTTTGTCGTTTTCTTCACTTTTATGCTCCAAAAACGTCCAAATATGCATGTTTTTCAGAATTCTTCTCAAAAGTACCTAAAATGACAAAAGGAACGATTTAGGGCAATATTTGATCATATTTATACGAATTAGGGCTTAAATGACCCCCTAAAAGCGTAACCTTTCCGTCTCATCAAATACCCTTACACTTGGGGTTTGCTTGTCCTCAAGCAAATGAGCTTTTATTCCAATCAAAACATGAGTTAGGGGTCATTTAACACGAATATAAAAGTAATTACAACAAATAGTCATTAGACCCTAATCATAATAAGCACGGAAATCATACACTAGCACCTCACAAATAGTGTTTGGATTTTCACATCTCTCAAATGTCATAATGTATATCTCATAAATGGAAACGGAAAATAACACTCACTACCTGTCATATCAAATAGATTACCATAGGCTTGGGAGAGGATCAATTACTCCTCCACTAGGCGTAAGCACATAAGATAAACTATCAAAGAGGTCTTTATAAAGGGTTGTAACGTAAGGTGTAGGGATATTATAACACGGTTTAGTTGGAATGAGGGATATTTAGTGGTGGCAAGCTAATTATCATGATCAAATACATGCACTCTACATCGTTGCTTAAGTCAAGACTCGACTCAATCTTAAACTAAAAATGAAATAACAAAAACATAAAAAGAAACATAAAAGGAAACAGGATGGTAGTCCGTATGTTTTCTTCTTTCTTTTTCATATTCTTTTGTATTTTTCTTGATTTTTTGATTTTTTTTTCATACACTCTTGCCCTACCATCCAAAATAATACATCATAGGGGAGTTGCATTCCCCTTACACTTGAATCTTTACATAACTTTACAATCACTATTCTAATGACTCGAATTAAGATAATCGAAAAACTTGGAGTACTTTTTAAATATTTAGCACGTATGGGGGTAATAATGTTGTTCTTCCCCATTACTTCATTACACTAGTACTTTACCCATGAGTCCCAATCGTCCCAAAACAATATGTACAAGGATATGACTTAACTTAGCAACCATGTAATTGACCGGATAATTAACTAAGGGTTTAACAAATGTTTTCACAATAATGCACCAAAGGTGGGTGCATACAAGGTAGGCTAAGGCGATTTGGGTGTACATTTAGTGGGGTGTAAACAAATTCTCACTTTGAGTAAGATGCTCAAAGGTCGAAACGAAAGGATAGGCTCGGAGGGGTGTACTAGGGGTATCGTGTACCAAAAATGGATACAACGCAAAGGGTGTGGGAGAATTACTTGACCAATGAAGTCAATGTAATTATAACAAATATACGGGTGTAAAACAATGGGTTAATCCTAATGCCTCTTATCATGTAGTAAATCTTAACTACACGAATGTAGTCTCACTTGTGGATTTGAGATGGTCCTAACGCAAGTTCTAGAATCTAAATACTACCGGTACTCACATCATAGCACCAAAGATGGATGCTTTTCCTACCAATTCTAGGGGCGAACCTCACATATTTGGGGTGGAAAATTTTTTAGTGGTACGGTTTTGTGCTAGTCATACAATTTCCTATCCATGAGACGCTCATTAAGATCAAGGTTTCACTCCTAAATGTTGTAAAAAATTTTAAATTGGCGCTAAAATTGCCCTAACAAATATTTCTCATGGTTTTATTACAAATTTACTATCAAAAAAAGCAAAACATCAAGCGTAAGTGTATTCTCAACGGTGCCTTCATTTACCCCCCTTTACACTTAAATCGAACATTGTCCCCAATGTTCAAATAAAAGACGTAAAAGTAAATAAGATGAAAGAATGAAATCAAATACTCCCCTGAATCGTTTGTTGTGGATAGTGAAGTAACATGGTTAGATCTTCTTCCAAGATAGACGAACGTTCAAAGCTTCCCTTCCAAAATAATAAACGTCTTCTTATCCAAAATAACCTGTTAACCTGAAAAAGATAAAGGCCAACCTCGCGTAAAATGGCGGTAAAATCTATATAATAAGATATAATGCTTGTGGAATGAATATTTAGCGGAATTCCTGGAGATTATAAGTTAAATAATTGACAAAACTTTTTAAGTTTCCGGAAAAATACAAAACTTTCAAAATTTGCAGAAAATTATAGCCTGACGCCGTCAGGTGTTAATCCTGACGCCGTCAGAAAGTTCTGACAGAATTCTCATGTTAAGCTTCCGGGAAAAATTCTGGATAATCTAAATCTTACTTCCTGGAATTCCTGCAAAAATTCATTATGACTCAATACAAGCATTTGACTCAAACAAGTACTAGTATGTAGGTTAATTTCGTTGTTATGATTCATGTTCATTCGTTCTTTATAAACCGATTTGGATTTCCCTTACACTTAGCTTTTGCAAAATACCTTTATATGTAGTTAAGACGAAGTTAAAAACAAAATAAAGCATTTTCACAATTTAGTTTGAAGCATGAATCAATAACAAGAAATATAACTTACATATGGAAACAAATAAAACCAAATAAACACACAAAACAAATAAAACAAATAAAGCTTGGGTTGCCACCCAAGAAGCGCTTTTCTTTATTTACGAGTTTTGTAGCTAGACTCAAAGTCACCGTACGTTACGTGACTTCGTCGTTGGTCTCGGTTCCTAAGTCATCCTCTTTTTCCCTATCAGAATTACTATCGTAGTGGAGGTACTTTGGGTCTTCGAACTCGAAAGGGTGTTCTTGGTATCTAAAACTCAGCCTACTAACGTCCTTAAAGAATCCGCATGATAGATCAGAAGTGCTACTACACCCTCTCCTTACATCTTCATCACATAGCACGACTTGTGAGTCCACATTATCGAGTCCCCCAGGATCAATTTCCTTAAAGTCTTTCATCTTATATGGAGTTTGGTATGAGACTATTCTAACCCCGTCAGTGAAGGTCATGATTCCATTAGGTTCGTCTACCACCAAATTTGTGACTTCGCAGAAGGGTATCCCAAAAACAATTTGCGACAACCTGGAGTCGATGTATTCTTCTATATTATCGAGTATTATGAAGCTCATAGTGAATGTCATGTTTCCGACAAACACCTGTACACCTTCGTCGATACCTACAACCTCCTTCCCCTTGTAGATCATTCCTCTTTTAAAAACACAATTATAATGGAACAGAGACATCACATTTTTGTGTAAACCTGTGTTAATGTAAACATTATGAAAGTGTTTGCGGCCGATCATACAAGGTATCTTGAGGTTAGTGGAATCGCCTCTTTTTATCCTACCAGGCCTTCTGCCTTGCAACCCCCATGTATTGCAGTTTTCCAACGGTTGATATTCATACACCTCCTCATTACCATTACGAAAGATTACCGTCCTAACACCATCTGTGAACAATGCAGTATTATCCTTTTCATCAAGTTTCACCTCGGTTGTCTCGATGAATGGTTTTCCTAGAATGAGGTTAGCTAGGGTGGATTGGTTATTGTGCTTTTGTCGTTGAACACGGTTAGGTCGGTGCAAAAAGGGAACTTTCCAATTACCAGCGGCACTTTTCTAACTGTCCCAACAACAGTAGACCCTTCGCAAGCGACTCGTCCGTTGGGTATTTCATTGTATAGGGAAAGAGATATAGCATTGGTTGGGAAATTGGGGTTTATGTAGGTGTCCTTTATTAGCTTTCCCCTAGCGGTGCAAGATATCTTGAAGATATTGGAACTACTCCCTGGTTTTCGTCCGCTGTGTAATTCTGTTGTGCTCCTATCTAGTTCCTCTAAAAGGTTGTTATTGCCCGATTCAGAAGACTCTCGGGACTCCTTAGATTCCTTTTTCGAATCCTCCTCATTGCTCGTCCCTCTGAGGGTGGGGTTCTCTAGTGGTTCTGAAGGTTTGTCGGGTTTCTCCATCCTAACTTCCACATTCCTGATTGATTTTCGGTTTTCATCGGGTTTGTGTGAATGCATTTTGGTGATGGTGTTTATGAAGTAGGTTGGTGTGACTGAGGGGGAGGGTTTCGTAATTTGTTTCTTATCCGGTGAGATGTGCTTGAAGATCTTGCTGGGGCTCTTAATTTTCACTGGTGAAGCCGGTGGACTGAGGATGGTGGCAGACTTGACTCCCTTGACTCGTGTTATTTCAACAAGGCAACCTTTTATCATGTCAACCAGGTTACCAACCTTGTTATTCATGTCGTCCTACTGTTGCCTGAATTGAGTTTCGAGTCTCATGAGTCTCATCTCTTGTGATAGGATAAATTTCCGTAGGATCTCCTCAGGTTCCTGCTCGGGTGCACTTAGAGGAGGATGGTGCTCAGACCACGTAAGCGGAGGGGAGTCATTGAATAACACGCTGCAAGTTTGTCCCCAACTGAAATTCGGTTTATTTTTCCATGCCTCATAATACCCGTTTGGTTTCTTAGGCTCTTGGTTG
>LBNU01012829.1:15991-31718 GCA_014162995.1 Artemisia annua | reverse complement strand
AGAGTGGGGCTATAAAGTCACATATATGATTTAAACTTGTGTCCAAAATAAGGTAATTCAATGTGCAATAAGTAAATGAATCATGCTTTCAAGTAGGAACAAGTAATGTGTTTAATCATAAACAAGTATTGAGTTTGATTTAAAATGAGCATGTATTCCCCCCTAAAACAGTTATAAAACAAGTAAAAGTAGGGGTTATGAACTCACCTTAGTAAAGCAGTCCGAAAAGAGTAAAGTCAAATGATATAAGTGGGTGGCACCGACACGCGACCTAGATTAGTATGGCAAGTTTAGTTCGCAGTTCCAGTTTTAAGACTCGATGAAGTTTAGATAAGTTTAAAAGTTTTAAAATGTTTGTGTTGTTGTTGCTTGTGTGGCAGCATTTAAGTTTAAAACAGTTTTCTAAGTATCTGCAAGTATTGGCTCTTGGAAGTGCATGAGTATATAAGTATACAATAAGGAAAGTATCAAGGACGAATAAGTCTTTAGTTTGACAGTAACCGAAAGACGGTATATGGAAAGTAATCACAAGTAAATGATAGACAGATTCGGATTATAAGAATGTCATTTGAATGTATATATGAAAATATAATTATATATAATAAATGTGTATAGAAATTATATTCCAAATAATAGTTTTACCAAAAGAGTTTGTAATACAAATACTCTAATAAGTTATAAGTGTAGGATTGTAGAAAATCGGGCAAGATCCATACATATATGTTGGTTTATCATGGTAACTATGAGTTAAATAAAAATTATGTTTAGGTAAAAGCCGTTTTAAAATCTTATAAAACTTTAGAAGGTTTTTATGTAACCATTTCGAGTGTGTACAAGTTAAACGGGCGATATAAGTAAATAAGCGTGTTTAAGGTTTACAACTTTAGTTTTTATCCCTTTTTAAGGGTGTAAATGTATAAAAGAGTTTATGGTTGTTAAGTATATTGTATCTCGTTGTATATCGTATGTTCGTATAGCTTGTTGTGATTTATGTTGCAAGCTCGTGGTCAAGTGAAATGAGACGAGTCGATATTAAAATTGTGTGTAAAGTATCAAAAGTACTCGATAAATTTTCGGGCTGTGACCCATCGGAAAAACAATGAATCTGGTAAGGAAATCAGACTGTTGGGCCCATAAAACATACACACTTATGACTCCTTGTTGAGATGTGGCCCAGTAAGGAAACCAATAAGAAACACACCCTTTGTGCAGAAAATACTCAAGAAGACGCCCCATCTTGGGGTTGAATTCAGCAGCTCCAAATGTACCCTTTGAGCAGGAGAATAAACAAACAAAACAAACCCATTAGGGGCTGATATAAACAGCTCCAAATGCACCCTTTGTGCAGGAGAATAAACAAACAAAATGCACCCATTAGGGGCTGATATAAGCAGCTCTAAATGCACCCCTTTATGTTGTTGATGATGGTTTAACCAAACCATAACACACCCTTTGTGGGTGGTGGTCAGACCAATAGCAAAGCCAAAAAAAAAAACAACAACCCGACCACTCATGTGGTTCCTGGGTTTCGACCGAGAGTAAGAAACAACATCAATTCTCAAAATACCATAAGTGAACCAAGGCTTCTCCAACCACAATGGGTTTCGAACCGTGTACCAAAACAAACACAAACCAAGGTTTTTAACACAATAAGCAAGAAACCTGAAATAAGCACTATCCAAACGAGAGCCAACCATTACGTTTTTCCATTAATCTACTTAGGGTCGAAATTTTGTATTAAGCTTATAAAAGTTTATCGGTATGCCGAATAACAAAATAAGCCACGACTTATTTCGTTATGCTTATTAGTGTTTCAACTGCCACACAGGATTAACAACAACAATAAAAGGGATTCATTTACAGGTCATATACAACTCAATCGATTTATATATGAAAACCAAATCAAGATTCCAATTTATAAACCAAATCAAAACAACCTTCTTAAAAGCTGATTGGTAATAGAAATTTACAAGGAAAAAGGAAATCAATAAACCTTACAATAGTATGGGTCGATCGACAAGGAGGAACCAACAAAAGAAGATGAACACAAGTAAGCCCAATCGATCCAAGCAGGAAACCACCACAGCTTCTCCTTTGGTCTTTGATAACAAGTTTTTGAGGTGTGACCTTCCTGTGGACCGATCGGTATGGATAAAAAGAACAAAAAGAAAGAAAAGCTAAATCAACTTTCTTGACATCGATTTGTGGAGGAACTACTTTGAGTAAAGGTCACTATCCTTCTTCATCTTCAAGGTCCTCTCGTGATTCATCTTTGGAATGAGAGAAAAGATTACGAGTGATATATCAGATTTGTGCTTTCTTGTTTGACTAAAAAAATGTCGCTATGAGGGTTTGCTTAAACTTCTTCTTATTTTCATAGCCTTGATTATATATTTCATATGGTGTGATGGATTTAGGGTCCCTGTGAAGAGAGGATAGAGTAGTATAGGTCTGGTTTTTGGTTTCTTGAAGAGTGAAGGAGAGAATAATACATCTGATTTTTGGAGATGTGTGAGGTGAGAGTTTTGAGGTGTGGGGAAGAGATAAGTAACGCGTATTATTATTTTTCTTTTATATATATATATATTTTTTTTTAAACGTGAGGGGTAATAAAAGTAGTAAGTTTTGTAAAACAAAAGTTGTATTTACTAGCAAATAGTATATTGTGTGTACTTAGTGTCCCGTTGGACTCCGGTGTAATTACTCCGGTTTGGTGTGAGTGTGAACAAAAATATAATTTATGAGCACGTTTTGATAAAAGCAATATAAAACACAATTATCGACCCCGGGTAACAATTATTGGATGTATGCCATTACTAAGGTAGTGTCGGTACGCGTGTGGTGTCGTTTTTCAGTAAATGCGTGGACCGTGTACCAAAACAAACACAAACCAAGGTTTTTAACACAATAAGCAAGAAACCTGAAATAAGCACTATCCAAACGAGGGCCAACCATTACGTTTTTCCATTAATCTACTTAGGGTCGAAATTTTGTATTAAGCTTATAAAAGTTTATCGGTATGCCGAATAACAAAATAAGCCATGACTTATTTCGTTATGCTTATTAGTGTTTCAACTGCCACACAGGATTAACAACAACAATAAAAGGGATTCATTTACAGGTCATATACAACTCAATCGATTTATATATGAAAACCAAATCAAGATTCCAATTTATAAACCAAATCAAAACAACCTGCTTAAAAGCTGATTGGTAATAGAAATTTACAAGGAAAAAGAAAATCAATAAACCTTACAATAGTATGGGTCGATCGACAAGGAGGAACCAACAAAAGAAGATGAACATAAGTAAGCCCAATCGATCCAAGCAGGAAACCACCACAGCTTCTCCTTTGGTCTTTGATAACAAGTTTTTGAGGTGTGACCTTCCTGTGGACCGATCGGTATGGATAAAAAGAACAAAAAGAAAGAAAAGCTAAATCAACTTTCTTGACATCGATTTGTGGAGGAACTACTTTGAGTAAAGGTCACTATCCTTCTTCATCTTCAAGGTCCTCTCGTGAATCTTGTGGAAAGAAGAGAAAGTATGAAAATGACAGATCGGTTCTACTCCTCTCTTTACTTGTTTGACCCATGTGATAAAGGTGATGGCGTAGGGTGATTATCACCAAAAGGGAAGGCGTTAGTTTTGAGGTGGAGAGGGTGAAGAGCCGTGTTATCAAAGTGGGAGAGAAAGAGAAAAGTAAAAAAAATACAACCATGGGGAATGAAAAAAATTGTGTTTTTATTTAATAGAGTAGGTTTTGTTTTATTATCCTTGGGTGTATTTTGTGTACCCGTGTTCCGTTGTGCTAAAGTGTAATTGCAGTACCTCGGTTTGGTAAACGCGGGAAATATATTTCTAGAACCGTTTTTATAAATTAATATAAAGACAAAGTTATTGACTCTGGAAAATTACTATAGAATTTAAGCCATTACCAATGCGGTGTCGGTATGCGTGCGGTGTCGTGTTTGCATGAAATGTGAGTTACGTCACATAATTAGTTGTCGAATATTATTTGTAGTTGTATAGAAAAAAAAAAATAAAAAATAAATCTTGAAAATGGTTAATTAGACCTTCATAACAAATTACTTCAAGTTTAGCGATAATTAATGACTAGGTAAATTACGGGGTATTACACAGACCGCAGTGAGATCACATTCGTGTGATGAAAGTGTATTCGCGTGATAAGAGGCAATCATAGGATTCAACCAAATGGCCATCCGTTTTCATCAATATATATATATATATATATATATATATATATATATATATANTTAATTAGACCTTCATAACAAATTACTTCAAGTTTAGCGATAATTAATGACTAGGTAAATTACGGGGTATTACAGTACCAACCCGTTAGACTGGATTCGTCCCGAATCCAAAGCTGTGGTAGTCATCAGGGTTGTCTCGGGAAGTAAGGTTGGGTATAAGGCACGAATTTGATGAAATCATTAATCCAAAGGATACAAATTTATTGTTTGGGGTTAGTCGTGTGAATCAGTGCGACCCGGAAGAATTTAAGGCTTAGTAAAACAAATTTTTAAATGTAAATAAGACAATTTTACGAAAAATTAATGTTTATTCGTTCCTTAACATACAAAAATTTGATAAGGTTGGACTAGATTAGATATATAATTTAGTAGTGTGGGTTTTTAAGCATGGTGTAAATAAAAGTAACTTCACAAAAATTACACTTAGTCGCCCCTTTAACACGCAAAAGTTTTTGATGTAGTTTTGACCAGAGAAAATTTTTAACCTTAGAAAATGAGTATTTTGGAAAAATATTTTTGTATTTGACATAAACGCATTTTTAAAGAAAGATTTCTGAAAGTGCAATTATCAAGGATGAGGGTATAGTTGAGTATGGCGTTTCTAAGGTTTACGGACAAGATCTAGTTTCCAGTGCTGGGTAATGTTCGGTGGCTAACTATCGGGTAAATTTTATAGTTGGGGTACTTAATTCATTTGGGTAGTACTGGGATGTATCATGACCTATATTGTTGCGCTAGTGGTCTGAAATGAACGAATCAATCGAATATTATGTTGTGGGGTGTTTTCCTTGGTTACAAGTGAGAGTTGTGTATAAGGAACCTAATAGTAAGGAGCTTCCAACTCTATGATAATCTCATAGAGTATCTATTGTAAGTGTGATCGATGGTCGAAATTATGTGATCAATTGAAAAAAAAAGAAAAAAAAAGAATAAGTCATTGAATGTTAAGATGACAAGAATAGCCAATGAGCTATGTTATGTTTTATCGATCGATCAAGGAAGAAAGTTCTCAAGTTCATGTGAAGGAAGTTGATATAGCTAGTAGCAAGTGGTTTATAAACTTTGACTATTTGTAAAGTTTCTTTTACACCTATATATATATATATCCCATGCCTTATACCTTTTGTGAAGATGTCGATTATTTGAATATTCTAGTGACTATCCGGTTCTTGAATAATCGAATAACGCGCCAGCGATCTAAGGTATATATCTTAGTGACCAGCCGTTATTCGAGGACTTCAAGAATTCGCGCTAGCGATCTATTATATTTTGACAAGAGATATTGGAATATAAACCTTGAAATAACCCTTAGCCTAATATCCCGAATAAAAGTCCTCTTAGATGTTTACATTTGGTGCTTGCGCCACGTCGGTGGAGTTTTGTTTCTTGTACAAGCCTATGGTAATATTTAGATCATGACCGAGCAATGAGTGTGATTTTCTTATATACTCCATCACTAAATAATGAGTGTTGAGTGAATTATAGTTCATTCCTTTTTCGTGAGGTGTTTTAACATGTTGTCAAGCAAGAGAATTATTAAAGGTATTGTCAAACATCTCGACTTTATCGCATATATAAGCTCAAAAAGATGGATTTTATCTTGTACTTGTACTTGATGAATCTGCATCTCATTTTTAGAATCATTTTCTTTGTATCATGTGGATTATTTTGAAAGCTAGATTTGCTTGAGGGCAAGCAAAGTGTAAGTGTGGGGGGTTTGATAACGCTCATTTTGTACATGTTTTATTCACGTTATTTGTATGCTTGTGCATTGTATTTGGTTGTATTTGTGGACATATTGTGTGAAATAGGTACAAAAGATATATTAAAGTTCAGGTACAATCAAGTCCAAGAGTATAGCTTAAAAGATGGAGAAAAGTTGTTTAATCAAGAGCTTATGTACATTGCATGATTCTTCCCCTAATAAAAGTTTCGAAGAGATTGTTAAAGATAAAGAATCAAGTTACAAAGACTTCCGAGCTCAAGAAAGATCAAGTGTTGATGTTATGAAAGTCACTAGCAAAGATTGTTACAAGTCATGTTTTCTTCAACCAATGGTTTAAAAGAAACAACACAGGTTTAAGTTCAAACCTAAGGTTCAAGGAAATCTCTACAAAATCTGAAAGTTAAACCTGAACCTCAGGTTGAGACGCCAACCTCTAGGTTCACCCAATCCTGGCTTCTTTAATCGTTGTTATTAATGATCAAACTCTTCAAGTGGGTTGTCATTACACTTCAATTACTCCAAGTGCAGAATTTTATGACACTTTGTGTCCAAGAAACTTGCTTGTTGGCCAGTGTAGCCTTTTCTATTAATTAGAAGCCTAGGTAAGAGAGAAGACATCATTGAAAAATCAACTACTACACACTAAAAATCACTAATTCCTCATTATCTCTCTCAAGAAGGCTCTCAAGGAAGAAAACGCAGGAAAGAAAAGTGACATACATTCAACATCAACCATTGTAATCATTCAAGGAATCATTGTTGATAACCTCATAATAGTTCCTAACTCTTGTAATCATCATTACAACTTTGTAAAACTCTTTAATTATGTTTTCAAGTGATATAATTTCTGTGATTATTTCTTTGTTTGCCATGAGCGGCTAAGTGCTTTGTGCACTTGCCTAGATGATGTTTGTTGCAGGAAATGTGATTGAGTATGATTATATGGTTCTAAACTAATGTAGGATTAATACTAAGACCGAATTATGCTTTCAAAGTTTTCATAAACAAAAGAGTTGTCAAGTTAGATTGATTAGTAATGGTGTAATAGGCCGAAAGAGACATTGTTATTTAATCAATTGTAGAACCTTTGTCTATGAAGGATTTACCTTATGTATTGACCATTTCTTAAGTAACTTGGTTTAACTTGGAAAACTTAAAAAGGATAATTGTCAATTGCTTGTGAAACGAAAGCAAATCAAGTATTTGAGTTGTGTTAATTTTACTTGGTCAAATCCTTAAGTTGTTTTTGTCATCTTAAAATCTTGACGAGGATTGAAAGTGTTAAAAGCAATGGAGATTAGTACACCCACTAATCAAATTAAACACAATCTAATTTAGTGATCATTGTCAATTTGAACCATATGTCATAATCATATCATGTGTAATGTGCAAACTAGTCCAGGCAAGTGTAGTTTTTAATATATTGAATTTACATCATCATCATTATTGTTTGCCTAAGAATCCATTCTTAGTTCTAGATTATAATCAAAACTTGCGGTTCATAAAACAAAACAAATCCTAGTGAACGACCACGGCTTACCGTTTCATCTTATACTACATACTAACGAGTATACTTGCTCGTATGTGTTTCGTTTGAATCATTGGTGGATCTTGTTATAAATTTAAAACTTGTACTGCACGAGCACATCAACATCGATACATGACCGGAATGCCGGGCAAAACACCAATGCCTGCTCTAATCCCTCACCTAAGCGTGATTCACGACTAAAGGGTAGGAATAGACATGGGATGCACGTAATGGGTGAAAAATGAAAAATAACAAGCAAGTAGTCTAAACCTACAATTAAGTCATCACCGTTTACCGTTCGCCCAAGGTCTAAACTTCGAAACGCAAGAACTGGATCATAGCAAGTAAAAGTGTCTTTAAAGGACTTCATTATGGGCACATAGCTTAGTCTTCATGTTGGTGTAGAAATGATCACCAACTCATATGTTCAAATGTGACTGAAGTGGCCTCTTCGATACTAAATCTTGATGAGTTCATAATCAAAGTGCTATACAATGGTGCACCATATATACAACTATTTACAAAGAGAAATTGACATTTTTTTAACTAAATGACAAACAATATGTACATCCCCCCACTTGAGATGAACAATATATGAGGATTTGGGGGGCCTTCGAATGATCTTCAATAATTTGTCTTCGACGTAGGCGTGATTCCTGAATTCTTCACTTAGACCTCGAACTTGGGCAAACAATGACTTCCCAATCATAAAATAAGACTACATGGTAGGCTAATGTGTGTTGGTGTATCAAAACAATATATATAAGGGTATGAAATGAAAGAAATGCTCAAAAGGGTGTTCTAGGGGTATCTTGCACTGAAAATGAGTGCAACAAAAGGGTTTACACGACTAATCGATAAACACACACATATAAGGCTATTTGGCTGATAATCCTAAAATATTGCCTTCTAAAATTGTCCCTTCCAAATGTGTCTAGCACATTACTCGTCTATGGTATCGAAATGATGTAAAAGCCAAGTTCTAAAGTCTAAAAAACTACCGGCACACTCAATATTTAGGTGGATTAGGGTGAAACTGAATAGGTTAAACCTCACCAGATAAATTCAAGGGTTAAATGTGCTCGGCTAAGGTCTATTCTAGTTCGGTTAAGAAAAACATGTCAAAAGTTTAAAAATGGCAATTTTTTTCTAAATAAACTAGAAAACTGAGGGCAAAATAAAGTTCAAGATAATTCTACTCCCCGTCCCCCCGTTTGCAATGTACAAAGTCCCTTTTGTACTAAAAATTAAGCAAATGTGAAGAGAAGGTAGAATTAGAGCGAGAACTTCCCTGAAATTTGCTCCATAAATGAAAGAAGGATCATGAGAAATCTTCGTGCCTTCAACTAGCCTCCATGAGGAAACTTCAATTCCCTGAAGTCACGACACTACCACAAGCGTAAATCTATAAAAACAAAAACAAAAACAAAAACAAAAACAAGAAAATCCTAACTCACTTTCGTAGGAATCACAGTTGCATTTAGCGTATGCAACAAGCCTTTTAAACCACTTGGTGTCCCAAGTAGACGAGTGTAGTCTCGTGAGGGTTTACATGGAACACACCCACAAAGTTCATTTAGATACTAATACAAGTTTAATATGTTTGAAAATATTTTTAGGAACTCTCCTCAGAGAGGTGTTACGACGTAACTAAGGAATAGTGTTACGCTGTAATTGGTTAAAACCTGGAGCCTTCAGATGTTAATAAGGAATGTTACGGCGTAATCAGCAGACCAAGCTACGCCGTAACTAGCGATCCGAGAGCATCAATTTCTGCAGTAAACATAATTTCTCATTCCTCCATGCTCTAATTCCTGCAAAAATATAAAACAAACATACAAACCAACAAAAAACAAAGAAAAAGGATAATACGGGTTGTCTCCCGCAAGAGCACTTTTGTTTATTAACGAGTCTTTAAGTTAGACTCTTTCCCACGGGTAATTACTTAGGTGGTTGGGCACTCATTCCAGTTTTATTACTAGTGGAAGAATCTCCCCAAAATGCAGGATCTACCTTCGGATTTAAGCAAAGGTTTTCTTCATGGGAAAATTTAACTTTCGCCCATTCATTGTGTCATTGCATTTCAATTTGCTTGTTAAGTTGAACATCCCCAAACTTTACTTTAACCGAATCTTTAAATAATATTCCATGATAGCCGACTTGAGCCCTTTTGTGTGCATTAAAGCATGCCCACTCATGACGTTTGGCAATTTTTTCTTCGAGAAATTTCCCACCATTACATTCTCTTTGAAACGGATCACATGTAGGCCAGGCTTGAGTTGTTTCATCGTGTGTCAGCATAGCTGGCTTACAAAAGTGGACCGTCCAATCCATCTTCTCGTTAACATAAGATCCTACCAGGTGATTTCTTAGCCATGCATCCTTAATTACCCTAGAGTCCTTGAAACACCACCAAACTCTAGCTTTAGTTGTTAACGTATCCAACCTACTCTTCCCTCCTCCATTACATTTGTCGCTAAGAGGGTTACAAGTAGGAATAATTAATTTTATATTATCTTTAATGACCCCCATTGGCTTAAAACAATGGAGTATTCTAGTTACT
Organism: Artemisia annua; assembly: GCA_014162995.1. NCBI lineage: Eukaryota > Viridiplantae > Streptophyta > Magnoliopsida > Asterales > Asteraceae > Artemisia > Artemisia annua. Next base: position 21,624 of record LBNU01012829.1, on the reverse strand, counting down.
TTCAATGGACCAACATCATATTCAATATTTTCATTTGTTGTCTCGTTATTATCGCTATCTTCCTAAGAAGAATCATCGCTTTCGACAGAACTAAGCTCCTTCTCATATCTCAAACACAAGAGGGTCGTATAACTGAAAATGTCATCAGGAACTTCAAATGTTTCCAGAGGAGGTTCAACGACCACCATATAACGACTCTTATCACCATTGTTGTTATCTGAAAAGATTTGTGAAAAGTTAATAATCGTAACCAATTTACGGCGTAGCTCCATTACCAAGTTACGACGTATGTGCTATGAATAGATCCATATATAACAAAATATCTCAATTAAAATACCATGCAAAGAAGCATGATGAAGAAAGTTTGATAAAGAGTAAAAATCTAAGAGCACAACATAAAGTATAAAGATTCCCCAAAGAAACCTTAAAAAAATATGAAGGTCAAAAATCAAATACCTGCCATGGGATGCAAAGAAACAGTTTTGATTAAGAAGAAATAATTATATGGTTTTCTTATGTACCACAATGGTAAAACATCAGTGGTAAAATCGTTTATAAATAACGCCTTAGGGTTATATTCATAATGGGCCGGAGCTACGGCGTAGTTGGTTTAGATGTTAAGTCGTAACAAATACCCTAAAATAGCTACGGTGTAGTTCTATGAATAGCTACGCCGTGATTTATAATTTTCATAAATGTTTTTAAACCAAACATTGAGATTGTGATACGAGAGAAAGAATTACGTACCCGAATAACGGCATATCCGTCTCACAGACGGGTCAAACATAAACATACCTTAAATCTTTCAACTAAACTGCTCCCCGGCAGCGGTGCCAAAAACCTGTTGCCTATTTTCATCCTGTTTTATACTTATAAACTTAGAAATACAAATATAAACACATACTAACAGGCAGAGAACCCGATCAGATGTAGTAGAGCCTAGGTAAATCCGAATGTCGTCCCTAAGAGCTGTTGTGAAAGAAAACAAAGCATGTTATGTGATAATGATAGGTAAAATTGATAGAAATGATGAATTGAATAGTGAACGTTGGTTGCAATTCACAGATTAAAGTCAAGGGATAGACAGTATAAAGATAAAGCAGTAATCCAAGCTATTCAAGTAAATATTCAAGTTTATAAGCAACATATAGTGGCATAAATATCACTAGAAATCATAGGGTAAAGTCATCCTAGTCCATCTTCCCTAATATCGTCCCTGGAACCACAAGCACTACCCCATGCTAGTAAGCGGAGATTGGATACTCGGTTGAGTCACTAGGTGCCAAATCTACAAGATCACATTCGGTAGAGATCCGGCCTCTCGGATCTTAGATCTCTCTAACTTCTTAAGTACCTCCACTTGTAAGGTGGTCCTATGGTCAATTCTCACACAAGGCAATATGGTCAGTTGTCATCCCAACCATTTCCTCGCAATCTATCAGGCTAGTGTCCTATGGTCAATTCTTCTAGCCTACTAAATGGACTGAGGTATCCAGTCAATCATATCTAGCGTAATAGACAAACAAGCTTATAATACTACCGAAACTAGTATACATGAATGGACAAAGAAGATATCTCTACGAAGTAATAAAAGAAAACAAATAACTAAATGATACTTGAATTAATAATAAGAATTCATCAAATGATTATGGAAAAGCATAAGAGAATCCAAACTCGAATACAAATGATTAATGTAGACGAGAGCTTCCATCTTCTGACTCCTAACTCTGTCATCTTCTTCTGTGGTTGCTCTCCCCAAACCCTAGAAAGGTTTGGGAAAGGGGAGTCTTCAAAGTGCAAATTCGTCCGGTATTTAGAGGTAAGAAACCTGCTACGGCGTAACGCTATAACTAGTTACACCATAGCTAGTATTATCTTCAATATGGTTTTATCCGTGGGGATCGTTACGTCGCAGTTGGAGAGAATAGCTACGCCGTAACCATGCTACGTTGTAGTTGACCAGAGGTGCTACGCCGTAATCCTCATTAGTTCCATAAGGTTGCCACGGAGTCTTCATAATGCCGTAACATTATTAATAGTTACGGCGTAGTCTTCACATCATGGATAATTCCATGTCATAATATAGCCACGGTGTAAAATCATCGCTTAGTTACGCTGTAGTCTTCTTGTAATAAGTGCTTTTTTCCGTATTGAGTCCAACTTCGTCCATTAGTCGTTTCATACCCTATTAACAGTCCTGAAACGAAATATGAAGTAATAAGACAATACTACAGACAATATTTAGCTAAAATGGTCAATAAAGAGGGGAAATTGATACTTAGAATATTAGATTATTTGACGTCATCATACACCCCTCAGAGCCTATCTTTTTTCGTTTCTAACTTTAAGCATTTTACTTAAAGGTAGAATTTGTTTACAATCCACCCCCAAATGTACACCAAAATCGCCTTAGCCTTCCTTGTATGCACTCATCTTTAGTGCATTATTGTTATGTGTTTAAACCCCTAGTTAATTGTCTAATTGATTACATGGTTGCTAAGTCGAGTCATATCTTGTACATATTGTTTTGGGACGATTGGGACTTATGGGTAAAGTACTAGTGTTATGGATTAATGGAGAAGAAAATCATTTATTACCCCCATATGTGTGTTAATGTTTTAAAGTACTCCAAATGTTTCGATTATCTTGATTCGATTCTTTATTTTGAATTATGTAAAAGTTCAAGTGTAAGGGGAGAACGAGCCCACTTGATGTATTATTTTGGATGGTAGAGCAAGAGTGTATGAAAAAATTAGAAAGATAAAAGTGGAAAAAATATACGGACTACCATCCCGTTCCTCTTATTTTATTTATGTTTATGTTAGTTTGCAGTTAGCCTTAGTTGAGTCGAGTCTTGGCTTAGCAACGCCAAATTGTATATGTAATTAACTAAGACAATCGACTTGTCACCAGTAAAATATTCCTTCATCCAACAAACCGTGTTTTCCATATCCCTACACCTAACGTTATAACCATTTAAAAGACCTCCTTTATAGTTTATCCTAGGTGCGTACGCCTAAGTGGTGGAAGTTTTGATCATTTCCCAAGCCTATGGTAATATATGTACTATGACAGGTAGTGAGAGATATTTTTCTATTTCCATTTGTGATATATATGTTTATGTTAGGATCATAGTTTTCAACTATTCAGTCAAGTCTCGGTCATTTCAGTCAATGTAATAGGTTGCTAGAATTATCATAATTAGCTACGTTATTTAGTTACTCGTATGGTTAATGTTTAAGTCTAATAAAGTGTCCAATGGGCCTAAAAGCCCACGACATAGAGAGATAGGAAGGAAGGGAGTGTTGCCCTATCCATCTCCTATAAATAGGACATCATGTATCTCTTTACAAATGTTGGTTAATTTCATATCTTAAGAAAACTCTTGTTCTTTTATCTTTCATATTGTTATTAATCAACCAAGTCTAATTCTCATCTCATTTCTCTCATAAGATTACTTGTGTTTACTAATATGGTGACCTAACAAGTGGTATCAATCGCTGGAAGAAGGTGTAGTTTTATTTTTTTGTGTTATACGAACCATAAACAAGTTTTTAATATCGTTGAAATAAAAAAGTTTGTAACTTTCTTGCTTCTTTTGTGTTTTTATCACATATTTGTTACCAAACTTGTGTTAGAAACCAAAACAAACAACAAAGTTTGAAAATTTTATGTTTTCTTTTTGATTCGTAAATTTGTACTTTTTATCAAAAATCTTCAAATTTTTGTTAAAAAGTTCAAGTTTGCAACTTTCATTAAGATTTCATCATTTTAATGCTAGTTGTACAAGAATCTTGGGTTAAAAACTCGTTTTAGGCTTGCTTTTTCACAAAAGAAAAATCTGCGTTTTGGGCTTCTTATCGAGAACTTTAAAACCCCATTTTATCGAGAAACCTTAAACCCTCTTTTATCGAGAACCTTCGATATTACTACTTAAGTGTTTTTGTTGCTTGCTCAGTGCTTTCCTCTCTTGTATAAGAAAGAAAACACTTCGACACATTGGATAGTTTCGTTATTGTATAATCTCGAAACTTTGGGATACTTGTTATCGAGAAACCTGAAGGTTATCGAGAACTTCACTACTTATCGAGAACACTTACCTGTTTTCGAAATCTTGTGAATCTATCGAAATTCATTTCAGCAACATCGAAAACATACCTTGTCTTCATAGAAAGAAAGATCTCGATAATTGTCTCCAACATTTCTCGATAATTTCCTTTTATCGAGAACAACGTGAGTTATCGAGATCCTACTTGTTTTATCGAGAACTTCAGTTTATCGAGATTACCTGAACTTTAACAGTTTATCGAAATCATCCAATAACCAAGTATCGAAAATTCACATTGGGACTTGGGTTTTCGCAAGGATTAGCCTTAAGTACTATACCTTCTACAAAGATCCATAAACCACAAGTTTTCAATCACTGTCTCAACCACCGTACCTTTAACCCTTTTCAAGCACAAACCGTATCATCAACTGCCAACCAATTCTCGTCAGCAACAGCAATATCAACAGAATGCACAATCATATCAACAGCCAAAGTCAAATGTGATTCTCAGCAACATGCCATGAGTGCATTCAATTTTCAAACCTCAACCCTTACCAAGTACAACAAATCACTCCAAGCCAAAAACAGTCTCACTGTTTGATCAGATATGTGAGGTCATACACTCACAATCGAGGCATGAAGCAGTTCACTTACACCCACCAATGCTGACACACAGGTATATTATGTTCAGTGCGTCAAGTCTGATTCCTTACGATTTCTTCGATCTCAAGAAAGCCCATGGCAGATATCTCGGAAGGTTAGTCATGGAAGTCCATTTGTACCACCTCCAACACTGTTCCTGCTAATGACAATGCTGCTCCACCTAGACCTGAGTCTTCAACAGCTTTACCTGAAACACGACTCACTGCTGAACAAATTCTTCATAAGGAAGCGGACGAATATGCCATGAGTTACATCCTTCATAGCATACCAAATCCTATCTTTCGCAGTGTTGATGCTCAGAAAAATGCTAAGGCCATGTGGGAACACGTTCATCTACTAATGGAAGGAACTCAGTTGAATCAGAAGGATATGGAATCTAAACTTTACATGGAATACACACACTTCATGATAGAGCCAATGGAATCACTTGAGTCGTACTATCACCGCTTCACCAATATCATAAATGACCTCGACAGACACAACATCACACTACCAAAGATTGCTGTCAACACTAAGTTTCTTGGATGTCTTGGCCCGGATTGTCAGCGATATGTGACATGTGACATTTGTTCGTCAGGCAAAGAATCTTCATGATGCACCGTATGGATTGTTGTATGATTATCTCAAACACCATGAGTCAGAAGTGAACAAAGACCGTGCTCAGAAAGGAACCCTTTCAGCGTCTCCAACATCAAACTCCTTAGCATTGGTTGCTCACTCACATGTTCCGCATTCATCCATGCAACATCACGATTACTCATTTGAACGGAATCACTTCAACTACCCTATTCAGAATAAGACATCATCTTATGATCTCTCTTCACAACAACAACCAACACAATTTGACCTATCACACAACAATGATACCTTGTACCAATCAAATGATGATGATGATGATGACGAGGACTTCAACAGCCTTAAT
>LBNU01012828.1:41405-56223 GCA_014162995.1 Artemisia annua | reverse complement strand
GATCATACTTGTTACCCGATGAATAATACTTGTATTCAATTTATTATTACTAAACTCTATGAATTCACTCAACATTATTTGTTGACTTTTTGCATGTTTATCTCAGGTCCGTAAGTAACCTCAGCTTGGATGGGCCGCGCAAGGAAAGATTATCAATCAAGATGGCTCATGTTTTAAATATTTTATTATGTACTAAAATGTTGAAGACTTTTTATTATCCTATGTATCTTTCAAACTTTGTAAACTCTTTTGGGACCTCTTGTAAAACTTTATTAACATTATAAGGTGAATGTTTATTAAATATAACTTTGTATTAAACTTGTTTATTATATTTGTACGATGTAATCGATATATAGCACCCCATGTCCCTTTCCGCTGCAATCCTGAAAATGGGGGTGTTATAAAATAGTATGATGAAAACCGAGGTTCAACAAACATGAAAAGGAAATTACACCTCTAACAATTGACGGTGCATAATGACAATTATTTAAAGATAGTATGAGACCCGATGGTAACACTAAATTAAATATTCCTATAGCTTCAACGCTTGCAGGCGCTCCATTACCAACGTGCAAGAATTGTTCCCCATAGGCAAGCTTCCTCTCCTCTCTAAACCCCTGCAAAGTATTGCAGATATGAATTCCACAGCCCGTATCATATACCCATGAATTCAGTTTATGAGATAAAGAAAATAATTCAATCATAAAGAACGCACCTGAAGTACTGGCTTGGCCAGCCTCACTCTGCTGCTTCTTTTGTCGCAAGTCATCTATGTAGAGCGCACAATTGCGTTTCCAGTGCCCCGGTTGATGACAGAAGTGACACGCCTGATCCTTCTTCATAGGAGGATTCGCCTTAGGCTTCTTGGGTTGGTTTTGATTCACCTTCGGATTAGGTTGATAAGCCAGAACCTGCTTGCTTTTGTCAGCCTTACCCTTACCCTTGTTCACATGCAATTTCTTCTGGATTCTACCCCCTTGAATTGCCAACACTTGTGGGGTAGGAGCCTTGCCCTTTGATGGTAGATGTCTCTCATAATCAACAAGCAGTGCGAGTAATTCAGAGACTGTCTTCCCCGAGCAGTGCATGTTCCAATTTTGCACAAAACCAGCAAAGTCCTTGTTAAGGGATCTGTTGATCAAGTGAACTTGAACATTGTCGGGGTAACCAAATCCGATTCTGTAAAGTTGATCGAAGAATTCCCTCATCTCATTTACATAATCTTCAACTGGTTTTCCATCAGCATGCTTGCAGCAATGTAGTTTGTCCAAAGACTCGTACAATTCAACTGCTGGAGTTTTTTCATAGCGCTGCCTAAGCTCGCTAATTATGTCATACGGGAAATAATGCTCAAACTTCTTTTGCATTACCGGTTCCATACTTTGAAGCATCAAACAACCGACTTCATTGTATTTACCAAGTGTGACTCTCCATTCAGCCTTAACCTGCTCGGTCGCTGTAGGACCAGTAGGTTCATCAGGGCAACGGGTATTCAAATAATCGAGTTTACCGGTCGCTTTCAAGACAATTCTAAGCGAACGGTACCAATCATTGAAATTCTTTCCAGTCAATTTGGCCCTTTCAAGATGACTCTTGAAAGCAGCAAACACGGAGTTATCGGGTTGAGCCATTTCTAAAGAAAAAGTTCAAACATTAGTATTTTCGATAAGAAAATATTTTCAAGTAAACATAATACCCATGGAAATATTCATATAACCATCTTAGTTTCTTGAAAATCTAGGATCCAACTTTTCATAATTTTACTACGTCAGTTGATCTGCCATATAGTAAATCATTATAAAAGATGGTAATCTGTCGAACAATAATTGGCAAACAATTTTTCCAATTCCTAGAAAATTATGGGATTTACTTCAAGTTGATTCATCAACTTGCCGTGTAAGCATGTTTCATCCCATCTCATGCCGTAAGCTCTAGGTCTCACGCATCAACTTACTTAAGTCGACTAACTTAGAGACTGCAAATTAACCATGTGTGGTCTCACGCACACTCGGAAATTTGCCTTGTCCTTAATCTTTGGCCTAGGTCTCACGCATACCAAAGAAAAATTCCAAGTGTCCTTTATCGTTAGATGGCATGTGACTTAAATTTTAGGGTATTTAGTTTTTGATGTGTCAAAAACATGTATAAAGATGCATGCACTCATCTTTATGACATAAATTTTACAAAACAATTTTTCTAATCCAATTCATTAAAGTGAGTATCATCAAAGTTTTAATTGGTGCGTTGAGCGAATTACAACATTGCACTAAGAGGCTTCGATCTAAAAGGAATCCAAGATGACATACAAGCGAGCGTAGAGACAGAATGGAGTCTCTTTAAGGCCACAATTTAATGCGAAACCAAACTTATGCCTCACCTTATAGTATGCCATTGAGCCTTGAAAACGTTAAAGAACAGTCACCTCAACCAATTAAAAGTTTATGAAAACTCAAAACAATGTTTCACTATTATTAGTCCAATTTAATTATTCTTTTGAAAACTGCCCTTGTTATTGCTTACAATAAATAAACACATAACAATTAACAAGTAATTTAAAAGAAAACAATACAATTAACTAATAAATAAACAAGGTGAAAAACACATAGCCGCATGCAAGCTTAATTAGATTAAACCCTAATAAAACAATTCTAGGTTATCATGTGCATAATTAACCAAAACTTTCACTTTGCACAAGTGAGCCACATACATCGTCTAAAACGATTGCGTAAGCTTAGGTTAATTAATACACCACATAAGAAAATTTATTTTAATTATAATTGGAGTCTTTCCCAATTCTAGATCTATCTAATTACTATGTTGTGGATCACATACTTGCACATAAAACATAATAAATAATAATCCATGACTAACATGCATGTTTCGTCATGGATTCATGCAAACCAATTTCCAAGTTGTACACATAAACATGTTACAAACCTAGGGTTTCTAATCAATTAACAATTAATTAATTAAAACACAAAACCCTAATAAGGGCAAATTATATAAATCGACCCCCCCCATAAATTAGGGTTAGGGTTTGAAAAATTTTCATAAAAATTTAAAGAAAACCCTAGAAAAACATAACATGTTATCTAAAACAATCAAAGATACGTTTTTTATTGGTTTTAGTAAACAATTACATGTTATACATGGCTCGTGATGCCACTGTTAGAATTTTAGTATCATGACAATCATATAATAACTAATACAAAGTAGCACATAATAGCGGAAGCAAAGGATCAAGTATAACATATAAATTGTAACTAAAACATAAATCGAAAACGTACCTCAAGCAATTCTTGATTAGGGATTGAACAAGTGAAGAACCCTAATTAGGGTTTATGTAGATCAATGTTAAACCCCTTACCTTTTTGTTTAACGATCTCTTGATAATTACTATAGTGAGTAATTACCTCGTTCTTGTACACACAAACTAAACCGTATTAAGGTTATGCAAGTAAAACACAAGAAGAATTTTGATTAACAAAATTCGACCCACAAAACCCTTTGGGGGTGTTTGTACGATCGGTTTGTAAGGGAAAAGAGAAGAGAAAACTTTAGGGATAATTGTGTGTTCAAGAGATGCACCAAACAATTGATCCTTGGGTTTGTTTATATACTAATTGAAACTTGGAGAACAAGTTTAGGGTTTGGGAGTCCCTCCCCCTTTGCTCGGCCGATCTATGTCCCCTAGGGGGTTCTAGATCTTTCTCTTGTTTCCTAATTATATATAAACTCCTCTTTCCTTATTTGCGTCTAACGGTCATTAGTCATTTAACGGAAAACACTAACGGACGTTAAGTTCTTGTGTTAATAATAAATACAAATATATATTTATTATTATTCCTTAATACTCATTTGTATCGTGTGCAATCCCGAGGTCTCGCGTTTGATTCTAGACATTTACACGTTAATTATTAATTATAATTTAACATAAATGAGATCCAGTTGAAGAAGATGAGCTTCACATTATCAAAGATCACCTCTACGTCATTCCTATTTAGCTATAGCATCCAAAGAAACAACCCTGTGAAACAAGTGATATAGGGAGTAAGCTAGGAGGGTTAGCTCGGTCTGCCAAGGTGATTACTTCCAAAATATAGTAAAAATTCATGTTAAAGATTCCACCAGTTAAAAATATCCAGCCAAATTATCCTATCCTTAGTTTGGAAATTTCCACCATTTGAAAATATCAAGCCACATTATCATAGACTAAGAAGACCACCCTAAACTCATACTCCCTCCGTCCCATTTTAGTTGTCCATTTTTTCACTTTTTGTTGTCCCAAATTAGTTGTCATTTTTAAGCAATTTCTAGTTTTGCCCATAAAAGACAAAACACAATCAAAGATTTGAAATAATAACTTGAGGATATTATTGTCATTTTACAACATACAAACAAAGATTTCTTAATATGTGTGTTTTGTGGGCCCATGACATCTAAATTGGGACGGAGGGAGTATATCCTAATGAATTTATTACTACGTATATCTTTTCTGTGTCATCATCTAGCAAATTATCATATAGCTAGACTAAGTTTGATTTGAATCTTGTTACTTTTTGACCTTTTGTACACGAGAGATCATCTTCTAATTGCCTTATGCATGTTCTAAACAGCTAAAGAAACTTTTTAACTTTTCTTTTGTCATTTTTTATTTAACCTAAACTTGACCATTCTTTAATTTCCACATCACCCATGTTCTAGTTTTGATTGTGTGGTGCGTTATCCTCTAAACGCAAGTTGTAATATGACAAATCAAATTGCCATTTAAATAACATAAAGCTTTGACGGTAAAGTACTAGTATAACTGAACCTAGAACTAGCTAGATAGTGTGAGCTTAGCTTGGGTGTTTTTAGATTTGACTATGGGTACACAACCGTGTCAAATTTTCTATTTTTGGCTAACTGTGTATGCAATATTATCATCAACTTGATATTTGCTTAGTTTATACAAACTTGGTTAGTTTCCAAAAACAATATTATGCTGAATTCCACTAGGAACAAAAAGTAGAATAGAAGAAGCAGGCAATTTACTTAACCCTAGAAGCTACGTACAACCTGTTCAGTATTCTTGACCTCACATTTTTGCCATTTCTTCAACAGGAAATATCAAATATTCCAAACCCCACTCTGTCTTTTCTTATAAAAGGGGTGACAAGAAATCTTTTGTGCAAAATGAAAAGAGAGATATTTAAAGAAAAAAAAGATTATCCATAGAGATAACATACCACTTTACACGACACATAACATGTCAATTAAGGGACGATGGTAGTTGTCTCTAAACCGCATATATAGATATTGAGTCCTAAGCCTAACTACCTTTAACCTTATTTACTATACGTCAGCATGAAAACATCCCCTATCTTCATGCAAAAACAATGTGTATGTTTTACTATATCCTTTTGTTAGTTGCATGTTATGAAACCATTAGATTGCACAGAAGTATAATGTAAAGTTATGAGTCCGTTGTCAAGCGTGTTTGAAGGCGACTTACTGAAGCTTTATTTCGTTTACTCTTGTATCTATTTACATATCTTTAAGGGGATGTCTGGGATTTCATATATCTGCTTGCTGATTATCTGATTCTTGCATTTCTAAAATAATTGAAAACTAGTGTTTCAATAAGAAAGCAAATTAAAAGTGCTTATGAACCAAGGCCTTTGGTCTAGTGGCATGTGAGTTGCTTACCAACCTAGTAGTTGTGGGTTCACGTCTCGCTGGAAGCATCTGTGAGATATATTGTGAGATAGGTGGTATATGATGTAAAAAAAGTTGTCGTTTAAAAAAAATAATAAAAATTTAAAGTTTTTTATTAATATATAATAAAGAGAACTGTAATTTAATTAACTAGTAAATTTTCTTGGGTTGTATATATTATGAATAATTACTGATGACAAACATGTCTAAAAGATGGTAAAAACATATGGATTAACTCGCAAACTTTTTTGAATGATCGAGCTCGAGATTTACAAGTATTTTGTCATGATCATTATCTCATGCAAAATCATATATATGTTCTCACTTATATTAATTGATTTTGATGAGTGATGTATCATTTTAATCAATATTAATATAATGCATAGATTAAACAAATACCTTTCTAATTAGTCAATATCATTTTGTCTCTCTAGCTCTCCTTTCTGCAATTTGAATTAGCATATGACCTCAGTCATGCATGACAGTAAAGACAACTATGACTTCTTTTTTTTTTTTTCACGCCCTATAGACTTACCAGATTGAAAACCCGAAAAATCAGAAGTTATTGCATACCAAATGCAAACAATTCAAGACTTGCTTTTATTTGAATAATGTTTGACCCAAAAGACACTGGATATATCATAAAAGCTTTATTGTATGGTGACTAATAAGTTCTTAGTTATATATTAAATAATATACTCAAAATAAATGTTAAACGACTAAAAACCTCAAATAACATAAAATATTTTGACTGTGAAAGTGAAAAATTACGTAATCACATGCATGGCGATATATTATATATACGTACTTTATAGCTCTTTTTTGTATGTGTGTGCTGTCATTTCCACCTTTGCACGTCATATATGCATTAAATTCTACAAACTGTCCCAAGTATACCATGGTCAACCAGAAGAACCTCTGTTGACTCGTCGACCAAATTAGAATATAAATACTACTACGTGTACAACATTTTTTTCTTCAATCTTATCCTTAAAAGAGAGTTGTTTCTATTTCTTATTATGGAAAACCAAGGTCTTGTGCATACTGGTCCTAACATCTTTTGTGACCAAATAAAATCCCAAGGACGTGGAAAGCGATATACAAGCCTAATTTCAATGTGATCCCTCTCAGTACGATGTCATTTTGTCACTAACTGTGTTCTCTACTTGACTATTCCTAACTAAAAATAGATAAAACATAGAAATATATGAAACGAGAGTGAATAAAATCGTGCATTAATGCGAGATTTTATTACCCGATTATTTTAAAAAATAAATAAATAAATAAATAAAAATAAAAAAAGGGCTAAAAATACCAAACAAATACATCGTACATATTACACAATGTTTCTGTTTATATTCATACACAATATCTAGGTGTATCACTGTAAACAAATCTGGTTGACAAAGGTATCGACCTTCACACTGTTCTATGTTCCTTTTGTGATGATCACTGTGAATCGTCAGACCACATTTTTGTTGAGTGCAAGATGGTGAAACCGATTTGGGACTCTATAAGTAGATGGTGTAATGTCCACGTTTCTTTGGCCAGATCCCAAGATTTGTTGGAGTTATCGTGTTCGGTTGGTCTAGCCTCAGTGTTCACAAAAACTTTTGACGCTATTCTTCGTATTACGTCATGGGTGATATGGAAACATCGAAACGAAAAGATTTTTAAAAACAAAGATATGAGCACAAACGTTGTGGTAACGGAGATCAAAGCTCTATCTTATCTTTGGATTCATAGCCGAAGTCGCGGGAATATCGCAAGCTGGAATCATTGGGTGTTAAACCTGGTGCATTTGGAGTATTATAAGTTTAAAAGTCTTTTTGTCCATGATTCTGTCAATAAGTGCTAAAGATTTTAGCTAACTATTTTCCTTATATCTTTAGTCTTTGAATGGTTATATGTTTCCAAGGCTATATATGAAGCCTTTTTCTTTGAGGGCAAGACATGTTTTTATGTTGAAGTAATAAAAGAAGAACAGAAGACCATTGTCTCTGTATAAGAATTTTTGTTTGGTTTTTGCTCATTCTTTTATTCTCACCTGTAGCAATCATTGATCTTTGTTATTTGCATCATATTGGTATTGGAGCCAGTGGCTGCTTTGAATCGTATTGATGGCAGAGGAACAACCCCGTGGTCGTCGAGGGCGTCGAGGTGGATATGCACGTAGGCAACCTCATCATGGTGCTGATGTCAATGAGGAAGAACCACGACCAAACCGTAGGGACCAACGGGATCTCGAGATCGCAGCTCAGGGAAGACGAATCAGAGAGTTAGAGCGACTGCTAGCGCAGGCCAGATTGGAAAATTTCCGCGATGATCGCGATGACGGGGAAAGTGAGGGATCAGACATCGACTCAACCGAGAGCAAGAATGAAGAAGATGAGAACCCGTGGGGGGTTAACCGACCCGAGAGAGATCGCCGTTTCAGGCCGGGCCGTTACAACTCCTTTCAAAACCTCGGTGTGAAAGTCGACATCCCAGACTTTAAAGGTAAATCACACCCCGATGAGTTTATTGATTGGTTATATACTGTTGAGCGTGTATTCGATATAAAAAATCTAAGTGACGAACAAAAGGTAAAATTAGTGGCAATTAAGTTAAAGAAGAATGCCTCTATTTGGTGGGAACATGTCATCAAGCAACATATTAGGGAAGGAAAGGCTAAGATCGTGAACTGGAGTAAGATGAAAAAGAAGTTAATGGCTAAGTTTTTGCCTGTGCAATATCGGCAAGAAGCTTTCATTGAGTATCACAATTATAAACATACTACCAGCTTGGTTGAAGAATTCACTAGCGAGTTTGATCGTTTAAGACTACGTTGTGATGTGGTTGAGGAGGATGAAGAAACTATTGCTTGTTATTTGGCAGCATTAAAACCCGAAATCTCTGATGTTGTTCAACTTCAACAGTATTGGTCATATAATGATGTATGTCGGTTAGCTCGAAAGGTGGAATCACAACAAAAGAAGAAAAATAACACAAATACCAATCCTCGCTACTCAGGTCATTTTACAGGAACTGATACAGGAAAGAAAGTTGCAAGCTCAAACTCAAACCCGACTCGAAACTCTAGCACAACAGCAACTTATCATCCTAATTCTAGTAGGGGAGGAACATCAGCTAATAAACGGTGTTATAAGTGCCAAGGTCTTGGGCATTTTGCCAATGATTGCCCAAATAAACAAATTGTTACTTTGGTCGAAGAGGATGTTGGACCTGTGTTCGATGAGTATGATGATGATTGTGAGAAGGTGATGTCGGAATCAGAAGAGATCACATATGCCGACTCGGGTGAAGTACTAGTAGTAAGGCGAACTATGAGTGCAGTGTTAAAAGAAGATGAATTGTGGTTAAGACATAACATTTTCCATACGCGCTGCACATGTGAAGGTAAGGTTAGTAATGTTATTATAGACGGTGGTAGCTGTGAGAATGTGGTATCTGAAACAATGATTAGTAAGTTGGGACTGAAAACCGAACAACATCCTCAACCGTATACGCTGTCGTGGTTCCGAAAGGGGAATGAAGTGAAAGTGTCAAAACGGTGTCTGGTGAAATTCTCAATTGGAAAAAAATATAACGACGAGGTTTGGTGTGACGTGGTTCCAATGGACGCCTGTCATATCTTACTCGGTAGACCGTGGCAGTTTGATCTTAAGACTAAGCATGATGGGTTTAAAAATACCTATACCTTTCAAAAAGATGGAGCTACCATTATCCTTGGTCCTTCTGATTTGTGGAAGGAAACAAAGAATCATTTCTTGTCTCGTGTAGAATTTATGGCTGAAATACCAAGATCAGTCGATGTGTTTGCTCTAGTCGTGACGGAGTCAAATCAAGACGAGTTTCATCCTCCATCTCAAGTGACATCAATACTTGAAGAGTTTGCTGATGTGGTGCCTCAAGAGTTACCCTCTGGTTTACCTCCCATGAGGGACATACAACATTGCATTGATTTTGTGCCGGGTGCTACCATACCCCACAAAGCTGCTTACCGAATGAATCCTCGAGAACATGATGAGTTGAAACGCCAAGTGCAAGAGTTGTTGGAGAAAGGTTCCATTCGTGAGAGCATGAGCCCATGTGCGGTACCGGCACTATTAGTTCCCAAGAAAGACGGATCATGGAGAATGTGTATTGACAGTCGAGCAGTTAATAAAATTACAATAAAATACCGCTTTCCAATTCCACGATTTGATGATTTAATTAATCAGTTGCATGGAGCAGCTATATTTTCAAAGATCGATCTGCGTAGCGGGTATCATCAGATTCGAGTGCGACCAGGAGATGAATGGAAGACGGCGTTTAAAACTCGTGATGGTCTATACGAGTGGATGGTGATGCCTTTCGGGTTGTCTAATGCACCGAGTACCTTTATGCGTCTAATGAATCAGGTTTTTCGATCGTTTATTGGTAAGTTTGTGGTTGTTTACTTTGATGACATTTTGGTATTTAGTGCTACGGTAGAGCACCATCTAAGCCACTTACGACAAGTTTTTGAAGTCTTAAGGAAACAAAAGTTATATGCTAACATAAAGAAATGCCACTTTCTTACCAATGAGGTATTGTTTCTGGGATATATAGTTTCTAAGGATGGCATTCAAATGGACCCTGCTAAAGTAAGTGCTATCATTGATTGGAAGACACCAACAAACATTCATGAAATTCGTAGTTTTCATGGTCTAGCATCTTTTTATCGACGATTTATTCACAATTTCAGCACCATTATTTCACCAATCACCGAATGTATGAAAGGAGGCAAGTTCAGTTGGTGTCCAGAAGCTGAAGCAGCCTTCAGTTTATTGAAAGGCAAAGTAACTGAGGCTCCTGTCTTAATACTACCTGATTTTGAGGAAGTATTTGAAGTTCATTGTGATGCCTCAGGGGTAGGGATTGGTGGAGTACTTAGTCAAAAAAGTCGGCCCATAGCATTTTTTAGCGAAAAGTTGAATGATACGAGGCGTAAATACTCAACGTACGACAAAGAATTCTATGCAATAGTTCGTAGCTTAGAATATTGGCGCCATTACCTTGTCTCAAAGGAGTTCATCTTATATTCTGATCATGAAGCACTAAAATATATTAACGGGCAACATAAGTTGAAGCCAAGGCACGCTAAATGGGTGGAGTTCTTGCAAGCCTATAGTTTCTCTATTAGGCTTAAGGCAGGAGCTCTTAACAAAGTTGCTGATGCATTAAGTCGAAAACAAGCTCTACTCTCAACAATGCGATTCCAGATTGTAGGGTTCGAAATATTTAAAAAGCTTTATGGTGATGATCCTGACTTTGCGGTTATATGGAAGAAATGTCAAGAAAAGCCTTACCAACGATTTGCCCTACAAGATGGATTTCTTTTTAAAGATAACCGACTTTGTATTCCCAAATGCTCGTTAAGGGAGTCGATTATAATGGAAGGTCATGCTGGGGGTTTAGCGGGTCATTTTGGAGTAGATAAGACGGTTACTTGGTTGAGCGAGCATTTTTACTGGCCGCGAATGGAGCGTGACGTTGCAAGGTTTGTGGAAAGGTGTCGTGTGTGTCGAGTGGCAAAAACCCGAAGTACCAATGCGGGTTTGTACCAGCCATTACCTGTACCAGTAGCCCCGTGGGTGGATGTAAGTCTTGATTTTGTTCTCGGTTTACCACGAACACAAAGGAATAAGGATTCAATTATGGTGGTGGTGGATCGGTTCTCAAAGATGGTGCATTTCATCCCTTGTAACAAGACATTTGATGCATCACAAGTAGCTCGTTTATTTTTGCAGGAAATTGTGCGATTGCATGGAGTGCCAAAAACAATCACTTCATATCGAGATTTAAAGTTTGTGAGTCATTTTTGGCGCACTCTATGGCGCAAGATGGGGTCACAACTTCAATTCAGTTCGTCACATCATCCGCAAACAGATGGAAAAACTGAAGTTGTGAACAGAAGTTTGGGTAATTTGTTACGAAGTTTAGTTGGAGAGAACCCACGACAATGGGACTTAATGTTGCCACAGGCAGAGTTTGCGTATAATCGATCACATAGTCGCACCATAGGAAGAACACCATTTGAAGTCGTGAACGGTATGAACCCCATCACCCCTCTCGACCTCACACCGTTAACAATCCATAAGCAATTTAGTTCTGCTGGTGAAGAGTATGCACAACATGTCCAACATGTGCATGAACAAGTTCGAGAACATATTGAGAAGCAAAATAAAAAGTATAAGGAGCGGGTGGATAAGCGTCGTAAACAAGTAATATTCAAAGAGGGAGACATGGTGTGGATTCGACTTGGAAATGAGAGTTTCCCAGCGGGTAGGTTTGGCAAGTTACAACCACGTGCAGATGGGCCATTTCGAGTAATAAAAAGGATTAACGACAATGCTTACAAGATCGAACTACCAGGTGAGTACAATGTCTCGGGAACTTTCAATGTAGCAGATTTGTCCCCTTATGTTACAGATGAAGAAAGTAGCGAATTGGAAGAGATTGAAAATGTTCAGCAAGATTCGAGGACGAATCTTCTTTTAGCTGGGGAGTATGGTGCATTTGGAGTATTAGAAGTTTAAAAGTCTTTTTGTCCATGATTCTGTCAATAAGTGCTAAAGATTTTAGCCAACTATTTTCCTTATATCTTTAGTCTTTGAATGGCTAAGAATCTTTTCCATTTTTATATGTTTCTAAGGCTATATATGAAGCCTTTTTCTTTGAGGGCAAGACACGTTTTTATGTTGAAGTAATAAAAGAAGAACAGAAGACCATTGTCTCTGTATAAGAATTTTTGTTTGGTTTTTGCTCATTCTTTTATTCTCACCTGTAGCAATCATTGATCTTTGTTATTTGCATCAAAACCCTTGGTGTAGGTCCTCTCTTTCATGACTGGGTGGTTTCACGTCTCTGGTGTTGTTACTTTTCTATGGTGGCTTGTCTTGGGTTATTTCTTTTTCTTGTTTGTTTGTCTAGCTTCTTGCTAGCCGTTTTATGTTTTTAATAAAATTTCGCTGTTCGAAAAAAAGGTGTATCACTGTAAAAGTTTTGCATTTTGCTTATAATTTAAACGTTGAATTATTAAAACGAATCATGTTAAAATCTATGTAAATGTCTATAATTGGAAAATGATGAGGAAAACAAAAACATATGAATATATCGATGGCCGACCTTCTACATGACTATAAACAAGGCCTATTAAACATATATATTTCACATATATGTTATCCTAAAAGGAAATTATAGTTAAAAACGGCCTAGCAAAGAACTAAGCCAGTGCAATCAAGAGGTTACAGAGTTAGCCAAAACACATATAAGTACCCAAACTTGTTAAACATGATCATTTAATACCCTGAATTACCACTATCTTATACTAAATTAACTATATAACTTATTATCTTTTATTTTTATTTTATTTTTCCTAAAAATCAATTTACTAAGGTCAGTGTAATATAAATGATTTATAGTTAAACTTAGGATAATTAATCATATTTTATTTAAAATTAAGTTAATTTCATTTTTTTTAATTAATATAATATTATATTTACTTATTGAGAAATAAATATATATTTGAAATAATACTCTATAAAAAGTGAACTTACTGCACTACTTGGATATATAAATATCTGTATTATATACTATATAATTGCTTGTTTCAAATGTTTTTGACACCATAACAATTTAACTATTTATTTCTTCATATGCATATGTTAAATTGAAATTTACAAAAACTCATATATAGATAGTGTTAGCCTTGAAAATAATGTTATATGTGGAAATTGCAATAGTAGCAAAGCACAAGGACTTGTTCTGTCATTAGGACATAGTTTATGTGACTTGTAGTATAAATACTCTCCTAGTGGCAACTAGGAGAGGTGTGCCACTAGGAGAGGTGGATGTCTCATTTGTAATTAGAAGTGTGTGTGTTTTCCTTCTTTCTCTCTCTAGAAAACACACACATCTTCCCCAATTCTTTAATCTAATTTTACCATGTTTAACCTTTATTTCGAGCATCCCCGACCTCCTGAAGAGTGATTCTTGGTTCCTACAATTGGCATCAGAGCTAACCAGGGGCGATTCGTGGTGATTTTGGGTGTTTTGGTGGCTATTCGAATTGGTTTGGTGGAGATTCGTGGGTGTTTGAATCTAGGGCTTCACCAAAATCTTGTGAATAGGCTACTAGGGATTAGTGAATTTGGTTTTTGGGTTTTTATGGTGAGATTCGTGGGTTTTGTGGCTATACGTGGGTGTTTCAAGCTGCTCGTGGGTTTATGTATGAACTTCTAGGGTTTTGCGAGTTTCAGCAACCTTAGCGAGTTTCAAAACTAGGGTTGAAGCAGCGAGTAAGCTGGAAATCTAGCGAGTATTGGCTAGTTTTTAGCGAGTATGAGCCTGAATCTAGCGAGTTTCGTTCAAATCTTGCGAGTATGTAATTAGGGTTTTGCGAGTATGGCAGATTTCTTGCGAGTTTGTGAAAAGCTTAGCGAGTATCACCAGATTCTTGCGAGTATGAGTGAGTTTTCTTGCGAGTTTGACAGAATATTAGCGAGTATGGAAGGATTTTAGCGAGTATGGGAAAGTTCTTTGCGAGTTTTGACAGCGAGTAAGAGTAGCGAGTATGCTATATTGTTGGCGAGTATGCCTGAGTTTCACCTTATCGTGTAGCGAGTAAGGTCCTCTAGCGAGTTTCTTAAGGCCAAACTCTACTCGTTTCAAATCTTGTTAGCGAGTAAGGAATTCAAACTCTTGCGAGTAAGGATCTCAAAAAAAAAAAAAAAAAAAAAAAAAAAAAAAAAAAAAAATTGGCGGGAAAATTTGAGTAAAATTTATTTTCTACGGGAGCTTAAACGTTCAATTTTTACGGCGAGATTAAATTTGGTATAACGTTGAAAATTTTGACCAAAAATTCAAATTTTTTGGCAAAATTCAAATTTTTCGGTAAAATTTGGCGTAAAATTTTTAAAACTCAAATTTTTCGTGCAACCTTAGATCGGCATTTCATAGTGATTTTCAAAGTTTGGGCGAGAATTTTTCAACTTCAATTTTTGAGGGAAATTTGGAAATCACTAATTAAACCCTAATATCACCACACCACAATACATTGTAGTATTGGTACCAACTTATACAAGAACATGATTAT
>LBNU01012828.1:21344-35032 GCA_014162995.1 Artemisia annua | reverse complement strand
GTGCAAAACTCTCAATGTGTTAACAAAATGTGTTTTATTATCATAAACACTTTGAGAGATTTTTCAAGAAAAAGGTTTATGGCAACAATAGGATAGTCATGGTGTTATAAGGTGACTAAGGTTAGGAAAAACCGTCCTATGATCCGCCAGAACCGGAGGGATCTACCCAAGGACAATTCCAATAGATAGAATTAGAAGTCCTTAGGTATGATTAAAAGAAGGAGTAAAGAATGAATGGGAAAGAAGGGGTTGAAGAATGAAAAAGAAATGAAATGAGAAAGGGTGAAAAGAAATGAGCCCTCCATATGTTCAACCATAGGTCAGACACCGGGTTCAACTCATATGCTACTGATTGTTACAAAGGTGACATCTGTATTGAAGACAAGACGTCATGGACCCAGTTACGCACTACACTTAAACCTTCTAGCCACTCGAGTATCTCTCAAAAGATACTAGTTTCATTCTCACGGAGAACCCTGCATAATCTATTGACCACTCATTCCGAGTGTGTTGATATTGAAAAAGAGGTACTCTGCTCCATTCCTCCGACGACTAAATGTGCACTTATTGAGTCTAGAGCCAAGAGATTTCATCAAAAGATCTCATAGGAACACACGATATTATTACACTGGTTGTTCTACATCAATGGACGCCAGATGTAAACTTTAGAGTCCTACGCAGGTCTTAGCAATCTGCCAGAACGTTTATGAGAGAATTTACTTATGTACTTCTCAATGATTGAACGGAAACTCCTGCCAGGGTCAACATCAAACAGCCCTGACAGCAGGTCACTTCGGTAATCTCTTGTGGGTTACGCTTAGTGTTTTCGGTGGATTCCAAACGGTCTACAGTCGTGGGGTGATCTCCAGCGACTCACCTAATCGTGGGTGTACTTCGGTATGTCTGTGTAAGCTCTTTCGAGGGTATCCGATTAGGAACGGCCATGGTAAGGGTTGGAGAAAGTCTTCACAATATGCTGTTGACGATCTCTAATTTTGAACCTGTAAGTACCGGTTGCTTTATTACTAACAAGTTTTATGCAGGTACAACCACCACACTAGTTTCCACATGCTTATACATACATCTCAACGTCAATGGAAAGTTCTCACAAAGATAAAAGGTTAGCAACAGTCAAAGAAAGATTCTACGCCAAAAAGAAGAATCTACAAAGTAAAGTGATAAAGATCAATGTGAAAGAACAGCGAAAACAAATGTACGTATGGCAAAGGCTTAAGATGTATGAGCATGTTGGAAAGGCGATTAACCTACAAAGACGAAGTAGTGACATAAGGCAGATGAACGACCACAACACCAAAGAACAAAGAAAAGTCATATTACAAAGATCACAAAGCTTGAAGGAACAAAGAACGATGAACGTTGAACAATGACTTATCTAATGTTTTCTAAAGACGTCAAGAGCAATGAATGTTGAAGTTTAAAGACAAAGATGAAGACGTTACGCAACCTTCGATGACCAACACTTAGGGGGAGATTGTTAGCATCGTATTTTTATATTATGAAGTGTCGGTCATTATATCTTTGAATCGTGTAATAGGTTGCGTAAGAAAGTATTTCAAAGTTGTTTGTTCATGTTTATTAGAAAGTTAGAACTACAAGGGCTAAACTTGTATAAGCATGAAAGCTAACATGCCTAGCTCTATATTAAGAATTGTAAACCTCACTTTGAGGTTTGGTTGATCATTGTGGAATAAACATAGTTCTTCATTTCACACACATGATCCTCCCATCTCTCTCTCTCTACATCTCTCTTTCTCTCTCTAAGATTTAGGTGAAGAAGATCGTGATTTAGGTTGTATACGGGTTCCAACAGTTACTTGCTGACAGAAATTTTGACAAGTAAAAACCGAGCTTTAGAAAGTATCTAGACTACCCGAGACCTTGAAAATATGCTAGTATACCTTGTCACCTTCGCGGGGATAGGTAGAACGCAAGAAACGGAGCTATGACGCAAAAGATATGGCCTAAGGAAGTTACGACGAAACATAAACTTTTGACAACTTTTTATTTGGCTACTAAAATGCTGTTAGAATTTTTAAAATAGATTTTTGGACCTTTTGGAGTATATTTCGGCTAAAACAAAGAAGACGGAAATGGTAGAACAATATATATACTTATTAGACCTATTAGAGATTTTTGAAATAAACATAACGGACTTGAACATTAGTAAACATCTAAATATTACGGCAATTTCCTTGATAAAATTTCATAGTTTATTACTAAATTGCTTTACAAACATATATGGGTGATAAATGGATTTACTAAAATACATACGATACATATTACAAAATCCTAAGACGACTTATATATTTTTAGGTCGTTGTTGAGTTATTCTCGCATAGAAACTCATTTTCATTACTCTGAGTACGTTGATTACTACAGGTGAGTTTCATAGCCCCGACTTTTTACATTGTTATTACATGATTTCTAAACCCTCGGGGTGGGAATATAACGCTTGTTTTTACATACGGACGCAAGTACTAAAACTGTTACTTTGCCTAAGTTACCGCATGCCATTAAAGTCCCCTACGAATCATGAACCGTTAATTACTTGTAAGCGCGGATGTTATGAATAGATCTATTTGGGTTGACACCCCGTCCGAGTTGGTCGCGCCAACCTGTCAAACGGACGCATATCATTCGGATTATTTCCGAGTGTCTGGCAAACACTTATTTAGGGGCACTGATTACTATGCTTGATTGCATACCATTACGTCGAGCTTCGGGGTCATGAGCTTAGGCACTGTATATATACTATTTTTGGCTGTGACATTATATTCGTTGTATTGTCTTGCTATTGAAATCTTGTGGTCCGCAATACTATTTATTTAAACCTATGATTCTCACCAACATTATTTGTTGACCCTTTTAGCGTATATTCTCAGGTAACTAAGGGGTATTGATACACCTTTTGTATGGAAGCGCATCAAGTCACATTTTGGAAGCACATCATGATGAAGATTTCTTTGCATCACGTAGCGTTTGGTTATGTATTAAAATCTTACATTTTGATGGTGAAACTCTGAAACTTAATGCTTTTGTAAACTCTTATGTTTAAATCAAACGCTTGTTTTAAAATGACTCACTTAGAGGTCATTCTTTATTTTCTTGTACTTTGTATTCCATGAACGTCACTCCCTCGGAATTCCATTCCGCTGCGACCCGATTTTGGGGGTGTGACAGTTATCAAATAAGCTGTTATATGTTATCATTAGACTAAATTAAGTTAAATTACTAAATTATGTAGTGATGTGTTGAGATCAAGTAACCTAAAATCTAACAGTTGTCAAGCAAATAAGATCAAAGAGTGAATTTGACTTTTTCACAAGTAAGCACTGGATTTTATTAGCAAATTGAGGTATATAGAGCTAGTGTAACTTGTTAGAATAGATACACCTTGTGTGTCAGAGAATACAGCAGATCCAAACAACCCTTTATTACACTAATTTAATGAGTTTCAAGAGTAACCACAGATTCAGGCCATAATTCAGATTCACAAGGTTCTATTATGATATAATAGACTATAAGAAACACTGAAACAACAAAATTAACAACAAATACTCACAAGTCCATATCATACCATTTTGACTGTGAAATTTAGATAATGAGCAACAAGCTATTCTAATGAGCAACTTAGCAATTTTAAGCACTAAAACAACTTAAGTACACATACTAAGCATACAAATCAAAGATAAGCAACTAATAGGCTAATCTACAGTAAAATGCCAATAAACTAGAAATGAGCTTACAAATGGAATCCAGCTGAAAATCAAGAACCAAGAACCAAGTACACACGTATAGGCTTACCACTAAGCCTCTAACCCAAGGGCAATCCAAGTTTTCCCTTGCTCCAAGCTTTCTTCATAATCTCCATGGATTTTTTTTATTTTACAGCTATTTAATGTGATTTTTTTTTGAGTTATAAGACTACAACTAGTTTTAAGGTTTCTAATAGCTCTCAGAAGCTATTTAGGGAGCTTACATGAGCTTATGAGTCCATTACAACAACTATTAACAACATTCACAGTAACTTGAGATTTTGAACAAGAAATTTGCATAAACTGAAATTGAAACTTAACAATATAATTGAGGCTTGAAAAAGATTTATTATACACTGATGACACTTAACAAAAGGCTTGAAAGCTAAATTTAAGACTGGAATTTGAAAAATACATAAGTCGACATAAAGAAACTAAATTACACTAGATACTATCCCACATTGCTTCTTCCTTCAATTATATAGATCTTTTTGACTTCTAGGACTTCTCTGAAACTATCCCACTTCTTTTTAGCCCTTGGATCCTCTGCATTGATCCTAACCTTTCAATTCAGTTTTTGGCGACAAAAGTAGAACAAGTGGCTAGGGGCAGTTTCAAAACAATTAAAGAACTTTTGAGGGATGTGGAGGTGTAAGGGAAAGGAAAGGTGAAGTTTAGTGGGCTAGGGAGTGAGGTGGAGGCAAAACAGGTTGGTTTTGTGTTTGTAGTGTAGAGGAGGAAAAAGGGTGGAGTGTTTGATGGTGGGGATGCATTAAATGCATAATGATGGTATATGTTTGGAGGGGGTGAGGTGGTGAGACAGGTGGAAGGGATGAGGTGGTGGAAACCACCCTGGTTTTTGGGTTACAGTGGTACCAATCTGTCACACTATGTCAACAAGCTAACTCCCCGAGCGCCTAACTCGAGAGTTTTCTTCACTATGTCAACAAGCTCCCTTATGGCGGAGAAACCTTACACACCTTTGCTTACACCGTTTAATGACACCAAGCAAAATATCGATTCCTAATACTAGCTAGAACCAATCTCACAACTCTTCACGACTTATCACAACTTCTACACAACTTATGCACACCACGACCACTCCACAACTTCAATACTTCTACTTCACAACACTACTCTATCTTCACTACTTCACTTTACAAATAACACTACTAGATCTCCTAACTACAATCACACAACACCTTTATACNATGGCGGAGAAACCTTACACACCTTTGCTTACACCGTTTAATGACACCAAGCAAAATGTCGATTTCTAATACTTGCTAGAACCAATCTCACAACTCTTCACGACTTGTCACAACTTCTACACAACTTATGCACACCACGACTACTCCACAACTTCACTGCTTCTACTTCACAACACTACTCTATCTTCACTACTTCACTTTACAAATAACACTACTAGATCTCCTAACTACAATCACACAACACCTTTATACACAATATACACAACTACTTGTAATATCTACAATACTTCTTTAACTTGTTGTTGAAGAAGTATTCTTCTCTTGCACTTTGAAGGATGAGGAATTGAATCACTTGAAACAAAGACTTATAATCTTATGATTAAAGGATTTAGAAGGATGTTTGGAAAGAATTTGGACTGAAAAAATTCGTGCAAAAGGTGAGGAAAACATGCAGGATTGAACCAGTATTTATAGGCAAAGCTTTCTGACAACATGAGCGTGCCGGCCCCCTTAAATGGTGGCTGGCCCCCTTAAAATTAAGGGGGCCGCCCCTTATAATTAAGGGGGCCGCCCTCCTGTAATGGCCAGAAAACTTTGTATTTTCTGGGGAAACATTATTTGGTGAAAAACTAACTGATTTTGTTTAAAATTTTGAATTCATATATTTATTCTGAATTAAACCTTTTACTTTATTACCAAAAATATTTTTCAAAAATATATATTATATGTTTATATTATTTAATAAACTTTGTAATATTTAAATAAACATCATTTTGATCATAAAATGTATTAGGCATTTGTTTATTCATACCTTAAGTGATTTAGTTGGATAAAATGATATAAACTAACTTAATACTTGTTTACGTAGTAATTTTACGTTTAATGCTTTTACATTTTGTGATCGTCAAAACATAGAGATATCGATAAGTATAAATAACGTTTTTATGCATTATTTAAATCAACAATCTCCCCTTTTTTGATGATTACAAAATCTAAACTAATTAAAACAAAAATTAGTATATACACAAGTATTTTAGTGAGTCTATATCAATTTTCCCCCTTTTTGTTAGCATCAAAAAGATTATCCTAATGAGCATGGAGCTCCCCCTTGACGTATACTCCCCCTCATTTTGAGGTCATAAAGGAAATCGAGATATGGAATGCTTGCAAAAATATTTAGAGCACAAACAATATATAGAATGCATGTAATACATATAGAGCAAGAGAACTAAATTAAATTCATTGAAGTGAAACAAAATAAGCATTCATTAATAGAATTATTAAATTAGATTATATGAAAGACATAATCTTTAGTACATAAGTATACATTTATGCTTTTCTTAGTAAACTACACTTAAGAAGATACTAAGTTGCCATCTTGAGGTCACTTGGACTTGCTTGGTTACAAAAGGTTTTTGGTGATTTTATTTGGAAGCATGGAGGTTTGGTTTAGTGGTTTGATGGTGATGGGTATGGAGTGGAAGGATTGTTTCAAGGTATATTGTATCGAATGAGAGGAGGTACTGGATGAGGACGCGTAAGGAGATATTCAATCCAAGAAATATCTTCACTTAAGTCAAGAATTTGTTTTGGTAGGAAGTAGCAACAAGGACAATAGTAGGTCAGGTTGGTGACTTGATCCAAATTGAGTGAATGAGGTAAACAATTTGAATTTGGAGATGAGGGAGGTTTGTCCAAGTTGCGGTGTGCAAGATGCATAGCATTGAGATCACGAAGATCACGAATGACATTGAGTTCTTCACAGAATTTTTGCTTTTCAGTGGCATTGTGGGATGGTTCATTTGGTTGATGTAGGTGAAGTGGGATTGTGTAGTTGGATGGGAAGTTGTTTGAGGTGTAATTGGATGACTGACCATAATTGTATGGATCATTATAGTTGAATGAAGGTATGGTAGAAGTTTGACCAAGATTGTATGGATTGTAATGAGGTTCAAAGGAACGACCTTGTGGATTTGGATTGAAGTTTGGGAAGTAAGTGGTTGGAGGTATTGGTTGTTGTTCAATCCCTTTGGATGTGATGGCATTGTTTTGAGGGCTTGTTTTTCTCTTCCAAGTGGATTTTTCGGTGATCCTTGCTAGCCTTGAGACTTTTGATTTTGATTTGTTGGGAGAGGTCATGGTGGAGTGAGGGATGATTTATGATGATGAGGGGTATTTATAGTGTGATGATTATGTGTTTATGGAAGGATAATATGTGTTGGATTTGATGGACAAAATGTGTTTGTGAATTAAGGGAAATGAGGAATCAGAATAGGGTGAAATGGGCTAAAAAACAGAAAGCAAACAGGAAGCCTCGACCTTCAGGTGGCCTGCCCCCTTAATTAGAGGCCGGTCCCCTTAATTTAAAGGGGGCCGCCCTTGAACTTTAAGGGGGCCGCCCAGGCCCAGGCTCACAGATTGCCTGAAATAGGTTTTTGGTAAAGGTTTTCTAGAAAGATGTTTGTTTTGAGGTTTGGTTTTGGGCAAGACCAACTCTTTAGGCAACTAGGCAAGTATCTTCATAGTGGATTTTACATGAAAAGCATACATGCAATCAAATTAACATATAATCACAATTAAGCATGCATATTAAGCCAATAAATCAATTAAGTAATTAATTTTTACTTAAAGCAACTAACTTAAAGTGAAGGCACCTGATGCGTGAGATTGCACCCTCGCAAAAAGGTTTTACTTCTCAAGGGATCTTGAGAAGCTTGCAACCCCCACCAGGCAGTGTACCTGACCGATGTAGTATAGTGTAGCGGCAAGTACCAGGGGATTGATCGTTCTCTAGGGGAATAGTGTCGTTAGGATTGAAAAACTACTCTAATAGGTCTAAGGGTGAGGGAAGATTCTTTTTGTATTTTTATATTTTAATGAAAGCAAGTAAAATCTCAGGTTTGAAGGAGTAGGTGGAATTACTTGCTAGTCAACTAACCCAAATAACTACTATTGCAAATAAAATAAAATAACAAGAAAGTAAATGTTTGTGAAAACTTATATAGAGAGAAGTGTGTTTACTTAGATTTCCTTACTCCCTAACTATCTTTTACCGATTGCTTAGTGTGTATTAATTGCGTGGATGGCGGATTGTATTCCTTAATACCATTCGTAGGGGTGTGTACGGACTTCCCTTAACTTTATGAGCTCCTACTTGACTCCTATGGCGAGTTGGCTAAGAAGCTCCTAACATGGGATCACTACAATTCGCTCATGCATTAAATACAATCAAATAGCCTTAGTACACCTTGGTTCATGTTTCTTAAGACGTTCAAGCATGTTACCAACCAGAAGTCTGCCAGTTTTCTTAAGCCTAACATCGATAATCACCCATCCAATACAATTAATAACACACCATTCAATCAATAATCAATAGTTAGGTTTCATTAGATCTAAGCGAACAAAAAAAAACCTAGCCTAGCATGTTAAACAAAAGACAAGAACAAGATAGAATCAAACAACACATAGACATATTGAATGATTAATTGATTACTTATCTTCAATTTAACATGGAAGATCCCAAGGTTAAAAACCTTGAAAAAGCTGCTAAAAATCGTCTAGGGTTTCTCCCTTAAAAGTTCCACACTTATGACTAAAAATTATGCGAATATATATAGAAAAACAGATCTGACGGCGTCACGTTATAGCCTTGACGCCGTCACCTCGCCGTGGTTAGGGTTTCTTGATGGCCTTCTTGACGCCGTCTCCCTTTAATCTCCTAAAAATCTATTTTGGCCTATCAACGCTTGACGGCGTCACATCCATGCTTGACGCCGTCAAGGGTACTATTCAGCAGATTTTTGGCACTTTGTCGAATTCTTCACTTTTATGCTCCAAAAACGTCCAAAATGCTTCCTTTTCCAGAATTTCTTTCCAAAGTACCTAAAATGTCAAAAGGAACGATTTAGGGCGATATTTGATCAAATAAATACGATTTAGGGCTTAAATGACCCCCGAAAAGTGGACACTTTTCGCCTTATCAAATACCCTTACACTTGAGATTTGCTTGTCCTCAAGCAAATTTGCTTTTATTCTAATCAAAATACAAGTTAGGGGTCATTTAACGCTAATATAAAAATAATTACAACAATTAATCGTTCCCCTTTATTCATAATAAGCACGGAGATTACATACTAGCACCTCGCAAGTAGTGTTTAGATACTCACATCTCTCAGGTTTCATAGAATTATATCTCATAAATGAAAATGGACAATATCTCTCACTACCTGTCGTAGCAAATAGATTAGCATAGGCTTGGGAAAGGATCGAAAACCTTCTCCACTAGGCGTAAGCACCTAAGATAAACTATCAAAGAGGACTTTACAAAAGGGTTGTAATGAGGTGTAGGGATATGATAAACACGGTTTTGTTGGATAAGGGAGATTTCACTGGTGGCGAGTTAAAGATCTTGATTAATTACATGTACAATATGGCGTTGCTAAGCCAAGATTAGACTCGACTAACGCTAATTAAAAAGTAATAAAACATAAAATAAACATAAAAATAAATGGGATGGTAGTCCGTATGTTTTTTCTACTTTTCTTTTTCTCATTTTTTTTTTTTAATTTTTTTGTATTTTTCTTGATTTTTCGATTTTCTTTTTATTTTTTTTTTATTTTTTTTTCATACATTCTTGCCCTACCATCCAAAATAATACATCATAGGGGCCTCAGTTCTCCCCTTACACTTGAACTTTTACATACTTTACAATTAACTAATCTAATGACACAAATTAAAATAATCGAAAAACTTGGAGTACTTTTTTTTTTTTTTTTTTNTTGTTCTTCCCCAGGACTCCATTACACTAGTACTTTACCCATGAGTCCCAATCGTCCCAAAACAATATGTACGAGGATATGACTCGACTTAGCAACCATGTAATCAATTAGATAATTAACTAAGGGTTTAAACAAATGTTGTCACAATAATGCACTAAAGGTGAGTGCATACAAGGTATGTTAAGGCGATTTGGGTGTACATTTAAGTGGAGTATAACAAATTCTTCCTTTTAAGTATAATGCTTAAAGTTATAAACGAAAAGGATAGGCTCTGGAGGGTATACTAGGGGTATCGTGTACTAAAAATGAGTACAACGCAAAGGGTGTGGGAGAATTACTTGACCAATGTAGTCAAAGTAATTATAACAAAAACACATGTGTAAAACAAGGGTTAATCCTAATACCTCTTATCATGTAGTAAATCTAACTACACGAATGTAGTCTCACTTGTGGATTCGAGATGGTCCTATCACAAGTTTTAGAATCTAATTGCTACCGGTACACACATCATAGCATAAATGCTTTTCCTACCAATTCTAGGTGCGAACCTCACATATTTGGGGTGGAAAATTTTTTTAGTGGTACGGTTTTTGTGCTAGTCATATAACTCCTATCTATGAGACGCTCATTAAGACCAAAGTTTCACTCCTAAATGTTGTAAAAAAATTTAAATTTGGCACTAAATTTGCCCTAACAGGTATTTATCTCGGTTTTATTACACATCTACCTTTAAACAAACAAAAATCAAGCGTAATTACATTCTCTAAGGTATCGTAATTTACCCCCCCCCCCTTACAATTAAGATGAACATTGTCCCCAATGTTCAAATAATAAGATGTAAAAGTAAATAAGGTAAAAGAATGAAATCAAATACTCCCCTGATTCGCTCGGTGGATAAAGGGGTAACATGGTTAGATCTTCTTCCAAGAAAATGAACACTCAAAGCTTCCCTTCCGAAATATAAATCATCTTCTTGTCCAAAATAACCTGTTAAACCTGAGAAAACAAACACGAAAACCTGCATAACATCGGCGGGATAAATCTGTATAAGGATATAATGCTTGTGGAATGAATATTTTGCAGATTCCTGGAGTTTATAAGTTAGAGATCTTATAAAGCATTTTATGATTCCGGAAGAAAAACAAAACTTTCAAAAATTCCAAAAAACTGAACCTGACGCCGTCAGCCTGGGGCTTGACGCCGTCAGAAGTGATCTGACAGATTTCTCATGTTAAGTTTCCAGAAAATTTCTTGAAAAACTCAATTCTTACTTCCTGGAAATCATGCAAAATATCATTATGACTCGATACAAGCATTTGACTCAAACAATTACTAATATTTATGCGAATTTAATATTGTTATGATTCATGTTCATTAGTTCTTATAAACCGATTTGGATTTCCCTTACACATATCTTTTGCAAAATACCTTTATATGTAGTTAAGACGAAGTTAAAAACAAAATAAAGCATTTTTACAATTTAGAAACATGAATCAATAACGATAAAAATTAAACATACATACGGAAGCAAATAAAATCAAACAAACAAATAAATAAACACACAAACAAACAAATAAAATAAAATAAAAACAATTAAAAACATGGGTTGCCTCCCAAGAAGCGCTTGTTTTTGTTCGAGTCACGAGCCTGACTCTAGCCTTATATAGCGGAAATAGGAGAGGTTTTCCCTACACTTAAGATTAAGTGCGGGTGGAAGTAGCGATACACACCATCTCGGTAGAAGTATGCCTCATGAGGAAAGAATGGTGGATGAATTATATGCTCAAAGGGGTGTGCTCCTATCGTCATAACCTTACCTAATTCACTTTGGTCAATGGGTGAGTTAAAGTTTTCTCTTAAAAAGGGATTTCTATCAACTTTGAGAGACTCCTAGTTGGGAATCCATCTTGACCTAATAAACCCGGTTTAAACCCATAATGTTTCTTGTGATCAATCATGAATGGGTGATATAAGTATGTAAGGTCATGGTTCACTCTTATATTGGCTTCCATTCCACATGGTTTAGAGTCTACTACCTTCATCGTAAAACTACCCGTACTATATGGTTTGATGGGTGGATCGGGACCTATTTCAATTCCTAAATTTTCATCCAAGGATGGAAGATTAGGTAACGATTTTGGTTGAGGCCCCGGTTCATCAAAACTAGGAACTTCCATAGAACTAAAAGAAAGGTTATGACTACAAGTATTCAAACCTATTTCATCTAGTTGTGTTTGGTCCAAGGTCTCTACCTCTATTGAGGTTCTTATAGCCTGTTTTACTTCTTTCGGGTAAGTCACGGGTGGTGTGTACTCCTCAAGTGATGGTGGGAGTTGTGGATTACTTTGTAGGTTTGTGTTATTTACCTCATCCTTATCCTCATCATGTGTTTTATTAGAATCTAACCCAAACATGTTCCTAAGTATCTCAAATCCTTCTATAGCCATTTCAAGTTCTAAGTCTGATTCATAAGAATCTTCCTCAATAACTTGATCACTATGTTCAATTTGCCTAAAGGATTCATCATGTGTTCCTTGAGATTCAAAGTCATTGATCATAAAACCTAGGTCTTTTTGCTCAATGTGATCATGTTCGGCTAAATCCTTCTCAATTGTTTCCTCAAGTTGTGATGTATACGAACCCATTAATTCATTAAACTTATGGTTCATGGTTAGGAAGCTTTCCAAAGGGTCTTACTAAAAGGAATTGATCCTAACAACGATTGTTTAATAGAGGCCACACATGCAAACAATTCATCAAACCTATCAAACTTTACACCCATCTCCTCTTGTATATACGTAAGATCACTTAAAAATTCATTGGAACAACAAGAAGCAAATCTATCCGAGTAAACTAATTGTTCCTCTATTGTTAGTGATCTAAATTGAATTTCATCCGCCATGATGACAAATGAAAATGGTTTTACAAACAAAGGGCACAAGAAAAAAGATAGAGTAAAGAAAACCTAGAAAAATAAAAATAAAAATCTCAATAGAAAGGGTTCTAATGAGTAGACCTAGATAAAAATAAAATTTTCAACCTAAGCAATAACTATTCCCCGTCAGCGGCGCCAAAAACATAAATGCGTGAGATTGCACCCTCGCAAAAAAGTTTTACTTCTCAAGGGATCTTAAGAAGCTTGCAATCCCCACCAGGCAGCGTACCTGACCGATGTAGTATAGTGTAGTGGCAAGTACCGGGGGATTGATCGTTCTCTAGGGGAATAGTGTCGTTAGGATTGAAAAACTACTCTAATAGGTCTAAGGGTGAGGGAAGATTCTTTTTGTATTTTTATATTTTAATGAAAGCAAGTAAAAATCTCGGGTTTGAAGGAGTAGGCGGAATTAGTTGCTAGTCAACTAACCCAAATAACTACTATTGCAAATAAAATAAAATAATAAGAAAGTAAATGTTTGTGAAAACTTATATAGAGAGAAGTGTGTTTACTTAGATTTCCTCTCTAACTATCTTTTACCGATTGATTAGTGTGTATTAATTGCGTGGATGATGGATTGTATTCCTTAATACCATTCGTAGGGGTGTGTATGTACTTCCCCTAACTCTATGAGCTCCTACTTCACTCCTATGTCGAGCCGGCTAAGAAGCTCCTAACATGGGATCACTAGAATTTGCTCATGCATTAAATACAATCAAATAACCTTATTACACCTTGGTTCATGTTTCTTAAGACATTCAAGCATGTTACCAACCGGAAGTCTGCCAATTTTCCCAAGCCTAACATCGATAATCACCCATCGAATACAATTAATGACACACCATTCAATCAATAATCAATAGTTAGGTTTCATTAGATCTAATAAAACACAAAGAAAACCTAGCCTAGCATGTTAAACAAAAGACAAGAACAAGATAGAATCGAACAACACATAGACATATTGAATGATTAATTGATTACTTATCTT
>LBNU01012828.1:10501-21135 GCA_014162995.1 Artemisia annua | reverse complement strand
TCACTCCTATGTCGAGCCGGCTAAGAAGCTCCTAACATGGGATCACTAGAATTCGCTCATGCATTAAATACAATCAAATAACCTTATTACACCTTGGTTCATGTTTCTTAAGACATTCAAGCATGTTACCAACCGGAAGTCTGCCAATTTTCCCAAGCCTAACATCGATAATCACCCATCGAATACAATTAATGACACACCATTCAATCAATAATCAATAGTTAGGTTTCATTAGATCTAATAAAACACAAAGAAAACCTAGCCTAGCATGTTAAACAAAAGACAAGAACAAGATAGAATCGAACAACACATAGACATATTGAATGATTAATTGATTACTTATCTTTAATGTTACATGGAAGATCCCAAGGTTAAAAACCTTGAAAAAGCTGCTAAAAATCGTCTAGGGTTTCTCCCTTAAAAGTTTCACACCTATGACTAAAAATTATGCGAATATATATAGAAAAACAGATCTGACGGCGTCACATTATAGACTTGACGCCGTCACCTCGCCGTGATTAGGGTTTCTTGATGGCCTTCTTGATGTCGTCCCCCTTTAATGTCCAAAAATCCATTCTGGCCTATCAAGGCTTGACGGCGTCACATCCATGCTTGACGCCGTCAAGGGTACTATTCAGCAGATTTTTGGCACTTTGTCGAATTCTTCACTTTTATGCTCCAAAAACGTCCAAAATGCTTCCTTTTCCAGAATTTCTTTCCAAAGTACCTAAAATGGCAAAAGGAACGATTTAGGGTGATATTTGATCAAATAAATATGATTTAGGGCTTAAATGACCCCCGAAAAGCGGTACACTTTTCGCCTAATCAGCACCTATTAGTGGCAAACTAGTGATGGAACAAATGTGACAATGAAGTTTTGATTTTGTTCTAGTGTGTGCCTATATGAAACAAATGTGGAGTAAAGATTGCTTCGACTCTTATGAAAACAAATTATCCTAAGAAACAATCTTTAGTCTCCTTGAATTAACTTTGCTCACTTCTAAATGTCATTTATAAGTATACATTGGATTATATACTTATAGATAACGAAAGTATGACTATTATGCATGATTTTAGAAAAACGTTTTTATCATTATTCAACAATGAGTTTTCCTAATCGTGAGAATGATTTTGAAATGAATTGAGGTTTTCCTTGAAAGTATAATTATGCAAACAAAATATCTCAATTCCTGATTTTGTGCAAAATAGAATCATAGACTCAAATTTGAGAAGAAAGAAAGAAAGCAAAGAAAAATTTTAACCATCAGATGGCCGGCCCCCTTAAAGTGAGGCCGGTCCCCTTAATTTTAAGGGGGCCGCCCTTATAGCTTTAAGGGGTCCGCCCATCTGACACTTAAAAGTGTCCAGAATTTTGAAAATTTCAGAAAGTTTTGATCCTTCAAGAAAAATTCAATCAATTTGTTCCATCATTCCTAATCCTAAACGCAAGTGGTTAAATAATTCACGCTTAAGGGGCTTAGTAAATATGTCGGCAATGTTATCTTCCGAAGCCACCTTTTCTATTGTTATGTTTCCCTTTTGAACATTGTCCCTAAGGAAGTGATGACGTATTTCTATATGTTTAGTCCTAGAGTGTTGAACGGGATTCTTACTTAAATCTATAGCTCCTTTGTTATCGCACATAATAAGGACATTTTCTAACCTAATGCCATAGTCTACGAGAGCTTGTTTCATCCATAGTGCTTGTTGACATGCTTTTCCAGCGCTTACATATTCGGCTTCGGTGGTAGAAATAGCAAGAGCATTTTGCTTCTTCGAAAACCAAGATGTTAAACAACATCCCATAAACGTGCAAATACCGCTAGTGCTCTTTCTATCTACGTAGTCTCCCGCATGATCCGAATCCGCATAGAAAATGGTTTCTATGCCGGATCCCTTAGGATACCATAATCCTAAGTGTATAGTGCCCTTAATGTATCGGAAGATTCGCTTAACGGCTTCTAGGTGAGAGGTTTTGGGATCCTCTTAAAAGCGAGCACAAAGGCAAACACTAAACATGATATCGGGTCTACTTGCCGTTAAGTATAGTAAACTACCTATCATTCCTCTATACTTAGTATTATCTACGGACTCACCTTCTTCATCTCTTGTGAGTTTGACTTCCATAGGCATGGGTGACTTAAGTGGTTTAGAATCTTCTAGGCCAAATTTCTTAAGCATTTCCTTAATGTACTTAGATTGGTTAAAAAATATTCCATCTTCTAATTGCTTTATTTGTAATCCTAGGAACAAGTTTAGTTCTCCCATCATACTCATCTCAAACTCATCATGCATGATTTTGGCAAATTCATCACACATTTCTTGACAAGTCGATCCAAATATAATGTCATCGACATATATTTGAACAATGATGATGTTTGGGTTACTTCTTTTGGTGAAGAGAGTGTTGTCTACCATTCTCATGGAATAATTATGTTAATCAAGAAAGCTTTTAGTCTATCATACCAAGCCTTTGGAGCTTGCTTAAGACCATATAAAGCTTTCTTTAGTTTGTAAACATAATCAGGTTTTGCGAAGTCAATGAATCCTGGAGGTTGTGCCACATATACCTCCTCATTGATAAAACCGTTAAGGAATGCACTCTTCACATCCATTTGGTATAACTTAAAGTCTAGGGCGCAAGCATAGGCTAAGAGTATTCTAATGGATTCTAATCTTGCTACAGGGGCATAGGTTTCGTCATAATCTATTCCTTCTTGTTGATTATAACCTTGGGCAACTAACCTTGCTTTATTCCTAGTTACTATTCCATTTTCATCTAATTTATTTCTAAATACCCATTTAGTTCCTATTATGGTAACATCCCTAGGATTTGGGACTAGTTCCCAAACATCATTTGTTTTGAATTGATTTAATTCCTCTTGCATAGCCATAATCCAACTTTCATCCTTTAAGGCTTCATTTATATTCTTAGGTTCTATTGTTGACACAAAACAAAAGAAGTTATTATTATCTTGAGCTTGTGATCTAAGTGTTCTTTGATTTAGGTTACCTATGATGTTGTCTAATGGATGTGACTTAGATTCCTTAATATTTACAACTTCGTTTTCTCCTAGTGTTTCTATTTCGTTATCATTTCCTAAAGGTTTATTTTACTAACCTCAATAGCTTCTTCCTCAATCACATCATCATCATCTAAGGGTAAGGTTTTTGGTGGTGGAGGAGTTTCATCAAAGGTTACATTTAAGGATTCTTCTACTTTCATAGTGTGTTTATTTAAGACTATGTATGTTTTACTATTTTGCGATTATCCTAGAAAAATTCCTTCGTATGACTTAGGGTCGAACTTAGTGAGGTAATCTTTTGTATTAAGAATAAAACATTTGCTTCCAAATACCCTAAAGTAGCCTATATTTGGTTTTCTCCCTCTTAATAACTCATAAGGAGTTTTTCCTAGAATTCGTCTAATAGACACCCTATTAAGTATATATGTCGAAGTATCTACGGCATGACACCAAAATTTTTGTGGGATAGATTTCTCATTTAACATGGTTCTGCTCATTTCTTGTAAAGACCTATTTTTCCTTTCTACTACCCCATTTGATTGAGGAGTACGTGGAGCGGAAAAGTTGTGAGATATTCCATTTATATCACAATATTTTCCGAATTGTACTTCGTTATCAAATTCCCTACCATGATCTGTCCTAATTAAGAGTATAAGGCATCCTAACTTATTTTGTATCATTTTACTAAATGTCTCTAATTTTTCAAAGGCTTCGGTTTTATCGCTTAGGAACCTAGTCTACGTGTATCGTGAATAGTCATCTACTATAACTAAAGTGTAGCGGTTGCCACCGTAGCTCCGCACCGCGGATGGACCGAAGAGGTCCATGTGAAGAAGTTCTAAGCATCTAGTAGTGGATACTATATTTTTATCTTTATGACTAGCATGTGCTTGTTTTCCTATTTTACAAGCGTCGCAAAAATGTTGATTATATTTTAGACTAGGCAAATTTCTAACAAGTTCCTTAGACACCAAAGATTGTATTTGTTGCATGTTTGCATGACCTAATCTCCTATGCCATAAGGTGGAGTTTTCGTCTAAGGTCGCTAGGCGTATCCTATCTTCCAATTTATCTCCTAGTTTCATGACATATACGCCGCCTTTCCTAATTCCTCTACCTATGACTTTATTATCCTTAATAATTACACTATTCTTATCGGTAAAGGTAACCCTACACTTATTGTCACATATTTGACATATACTAATCAAGTTATATGTTAAGTTATCTACATGTTCAACATTTTCAATAGTTAGGGAGTCTTGAGAGATCGTACCTTTGCCTATGATTTTTTCACGACGATCACTACCAAAAATAACGTTACCTCCGTTGTATGCTTTGTATGTAGAGAATAATTTGCAATTCCCCGTCATGTGTCTTGAGCACCCGCTATCTTTTACCCATTCATCGGGTTCCAAATTAATTCATAGGCATATTTCATTTGATGCTTGAGCGACAAAACATTCTTGTTTAGTCTTTTTGTCTTCATCATCAAATCTTTTCCTTCGTGTTGTTTTCCTTTTATCTTGTGCTCTTTGTCGCTTTTTGATAAGTCTTTTGAATTCTTTAACAACCTTTGCATATTCTTCGTCTTCACTTTCGGAACTAGAGTCATCATCGTCACTTAGTTCCTTCTTGGTTGCCATCTCTATACAATCTTCTTGTTCACTCTTGTCATGACTCATGTTGTTTTCGGCATCATTACCTTCACACAAAAAATTTGAACTAGTAGCACTTGTACTCACTTCAACTAAATATTTGTCTACTATACTTTCTTTTGCTACTAACTTATGTGCAAGTTTTTCTTTGGCTTGACATTCTTCTTGATGATATTTTGAGAGACTTTTCCACATGTCGTTTGCCGTTTGACAAAAAAATACTCTTTCATACTCAACTCTTGGTAGAGCTTTGTATATAATGAATTTTTCCAAGTTATTTTGTTTTTCAAAAATAGTATTTATTGA
Source organism: Artemisia annua (assembly GCA_014162995.1). Taxonomy (NCBI): domain Eukaryota; kingdom Viridiplantae; phylum Streptophyta; class Magnoliopsida; order Asterales; family Asteraceae; genus Artemisia; species Artemisia annua. The sequence goes on along the minus strand of LBNU01012828.1, from coordinate 16,148 downwards.
TTGAATATCACCAACTGAAATGACATGCCAAAGATCATAGTCTATTGATTTCACATAACTTTCGAATCGATTTTTCCATTCAAGAAAATTTTCATTTTCAAGAAATGGTGGTTTGAAAACAATTTTCCCTTCTAAATATTTTTCCATTTCCATAGATCGATTTCAAGTTTTAAAATACAATATATTTTAAAAATCTTGTTTGACGTGGCTCTTGATACCAATTGTGGAAAACTAGAAGGGGGGGTTGAATAGTTTTACGTCTTTTTAATTTACAAAACTTTGGTTATGAAAAACTTCGATTCCAATTTTATGTGATCTCAACTTGCAATTATAAACAACAAAGTCTACTAACAAATATAATGATAAACATGCAAGCAAGTAAGTAAAAAGATAAAGATAGAAAGATAGCACCGTAAGAAAAAGGATTTATAGTGGTTCGGCTACGAATCTCCTCTTCGTCCTACTCCACTCCCCGAGCACCTAACTCGAGTGTTTTCTTAACTATGTCAACAAGCTCCCTTATGGCGGAGAAACCTTACACACCTTTGCTTACACCGTTTAACGACACCAAGCAAAATGTCGAGTTCTAATACTAGCTAGAACTAATCTCACAACTCTTCACGACTTTTCACAACTTCTACACAACTTATGCACACCACGACTACTCCACAACATCACTACTTCTACTGCACAACACTACTCTATCTTCACTAATTCACTTTACAAATAACACTACTAGATCTCCTAATTACAATCACACAACACCTTTATACACAATATACACAACTACTTGTAATATCTACAATACTTATTTAACATGTTGTTGAAGGAGTATTCTTCTCTTGCACTTTGAAGGATGAGGAATTGAATCACTTGAAACAAAGACTTATAATCTTATAATCAAAGGATTTAGAAGGATGTTTGGAAAGGATTTGGACTGAAAAAATTCGTGCAAAAGGTGAGGAAAAAATGCAGGACTGAACCAGTATATAATGGCAAAGTTTTCTAACAACAGGAGCGTGCTGACCCCCTTAAATGGTGGCCGGCCCCCTTAAAATTAAGGGGGCCGCCCTTTATAATTAAGGGGGCCGCCCTCCTGTAACGGCCAAAAAACTTTGTCTTTTCTGGGGAAAGGTTATTTGGTGAAAAACTAACTGATTTTGGTTAAAAATTTGAATTCATATATTTATTATGAATTAAACCTTCTCGTTTTAATACCAAAAATGTTTTTCAAAAATATATAATATGTTTATATTATTTAATAAACTTTGTAATATTTAAATAAACATCCCTTTGATCATAAAATGTATTAGGCATTTGTTTATTCATACCTTAAGTGATTTAGATGGATAAAATGATATAAACTAACTTAATACTTGTTTACGTAGTAATTTTACGTTTAATGTTTTTACATTTTCTGATCGTCAAAACATAGAGATATAGATAAGTGTAAATAATGTTTTTATGCATTATTTATATCAACAGAGGTGGTGGAAACCACCCTGGTTTTTGGGTTGCAGGGGTGGAAGAGAAAGGTGTACATGGGTGGTGGTTTTGGAGGGTTTACCGGGGTCAAACCCCGTTTAAATATCAAAGGGCGTGTGGGATTGGGCCTGAGAAGTTGGGCCAGGGTAATAAAAAGGGGTTTTGGGTTTATTATTTTGGGTTGGGGTGGTGTTGTTGGGTTTATATAATTAAAGGGTCCGGTTGGATTTGCTAAATAAACAAAAGGACCAATTGTGTAAATTCTGCATAGTTGAGGGGGTTGAGTTGTAACTTCCCAAAAGTTATCCAAGGGGTGAAATTTGTCAAGTGTGAATAGTACAAGGGTTATGGATGTAAATTTTCCACTTTTGAATACTCAGGGACCATTTCTGACATTTGTGAAACTTGAGGGGCCTGTTTTGCTATTTTTGCAAACTTGAACTTCAAGGGTAGAAATTGTCATTTCTTGAATCCTGAGGGACTATTGTTGACTTTTCTTTAAAAGAATTCATCCAGGGACCATTTTTGACAATCTTTGAAAGTTCAGGGACTGATTCTGCCAATTATGCAAACTTTGCTCGTTTTTCATCTGTTTTCCATCCTTTTGTACCTGAAACGTATAAAAACACAATCCAAGGATATTTGCAGTATTATTTGGCATATCTGTGCGTTTTCAGCTATTTTTGTAGTTTAAATGGGACATAAATGATGAGTATTTACACACTCATCAATCCCCCACACTAAACTATTGCTAGTCCCTAGCAATCCAATCATATGAAGTAATGAAAGGATAGCAAGTACTAAGATCAACCCGTTTTGGCTTTTATTAAATACAAGATATTAACAAGAACAGAAATGTATACAACATGCTTGATTAACAAAAATGGCATTATGGAACAGGATTCACACAAACTGGGTGTCTCCAGGGAATATAAATCATCATCCTCTTTTTAGTACTTCCAACTAAGTTTAAGAACCATTGTGCAAAAGTTTTTGTAAAATGCTAACACTACTTATACTAATAATCTATGTAAGCTGAGACTTAACTTTTTACTCCCACAATATATAAAGTTTAGGCGTGTGTGCATATTTTCAAAAGTTTGACCAGAAAAATTGACACTCATTACAGTTTTTATTTACTTAAGTCTAATTTTAACACATCGGGAACCTCAGAAATTTAAGAATTAAAAAGGCCTTTTCCATGTAACGGCTTTCTTCTCGGCACATCCCAAACCAGTTGGTTTTAGGTGACCAGGCTTTTGACACCCCACAGAGACTAGTACTGGAATTAGCGGGAATTTGATTCAAAGATTTTTGATATTCCTCGACAAGTTAAAACTAAAAGTAAACAGATAACAACAACGATCATTTAGAGATTAAAGACGCAAAGATGAGATCACTCCATGTGATGACTTTCTTCTCAGCTTGTCCTTTTAGCCAAAGCATAGGAGGGCTAAAACCCATTTCTAAAACCCATTTCTATTTTCGTAAAACCCATTTCTAAAACCCATTTCTAAAACCATAAAACCCATTTATAAAACCCATTTATGATGAGGATGATAGTGATGATGACGAGGAGGATGATGATGAGGAGTTTATGGATGAGGATCAGGATGTTCCTCCCATGCCACCTTCGCCTGTGATTTCGGATGTGACTTACGAGTCGGATATGTCTGAGGCATTAGGATATGCGCTTGAGACTGAGGTTCCGACGACGTATGAGATTGGTGAGTCTTCGGCAGCTGCTCGTGTTACTCAGTCAGAGGTCAGTGATGAGTTGAGCCGCTTGAGACATGATCTCACTAGGTGTCAGGGTCGTTACGTATCGTTGGCTAGGAGAACGTGCTATCGACCACCTGAGGTTGTGGATTTGATTAAGGAGATGATAGACGGGGAGAAGGCTGTGGAGAAGATGCATGTTGGATTGCATAGGCATGCAGCTAGGCTAGGTCCAGCCGAGGAGTCAGATGCTAAGTTGCAGGAGCGTTTGGATTTGCTAGATGAGAGGATGATGGAGATGAGTAAGATGGTGGAGCAGTTGACTATGAGAGAGGTGTTTCTTGATATGGACAGTAGTCGACACTATCGCAGCATTCAGTCATTATGGGATGAGCTTCATGCCATGCAGTGGCAGATGTACTACGACAGGATGGCTAGCTTCAGGTTTAGCGACAGTGTTGACGTGATGGCTATGTATGGAGATCGTTCGAGAGGGCAGTGATTAGTCATTCATAGTTGTTAGTATCTTTGTTAGTAGTTTATCTAGTACGTGTAAACTGAATAGTTCAGTTGATAGATTTTATCAGAAACTTGTACTTGTTTTGCATATCTTGTAAGACCAATGTCAAGTATGAAATCTATGATGTATTATGATGATGTACTGTTATCGATATTGACTTATGCTATGTTATGTCTTTTCTTTTGTGGTGTTGTTAATTTTGCGCTATGATTCTGACACATTGATCAAATACATACAAAGGTTGTGATTGTATCGATTAATAGAATTATGCCTCCTAGGAAGATGACCCCAGCTGCCATTCAGCAGATGATTGATGAAGGGATTGCAGCAGCGCTTGCCGGGCAAGCAGGTGTTCCTCAGAATGTTGGACCGGCTGGAGTTCAAGTGGTTCCCGACAACCATTTTTGTACTTTTAAGGAGTTCATGGATTGTAAGCCTACTACCTTCAAAGGAACTGAAGGAGCGATTGGATTGACTCAATGGTTTGAGAAGATGGAGTCAGTGTTTCAAAGGAGCAACTGTACTGAGAACAATAAGGTGAAGTACGCAACGGGCACATTGTTGGAGCATGCCTTGTCATGGTGGAATGCTTATGCCCAAGAGAAAGGGATGGAGAACGCTTTTAGTACTTCGTGGGATGATTTCAAGACAGCTATGGTTAAGAAGTATTTTTCTCGTGTCGATTTGAGGAAGTTGGATACTGAGTTTTATTACTTGGCTGTGAAGGGTTATGATCTTGCTGCATATGTGCGCCACTTTCAGGAGTTGAAAGTATTCTGTGCTCACATGGTGCCAGATAATGAGAAGTTACTTGAGAAGTTCATTGGAGGATTACCCGCAAGTATCCAAGGACATGTGACATCGTACAATGCTGAGACTTTGGATGATACTATTAGCATGGCTGAGCTCCTTATGGATCAAGTGATTAAGCATGGTGCTGTTCAGAAAGGAAATCACTTTGACAACAAGAGGAAATGGGAAGATAACCGAAGGAAGAACTTCAACTACCGCAACAACAACAACAATTAGTACCGTAACAACAATCACCATCACCAACAGAATAAGAGACAAGAGACTGTTAAAGCTTTTGTGGCCGCACCAGCACAAGGAGGAGTGAATGCTGGGCAGCAAACTCGTTGTGGCAAGTGTCAGCAGCACCATACTGGGCCATGTGCTGTGAAGTGTATGAAGTGTCAGAAAGTTGGTCATATTGCAAGGTTTTGTAAAAGCAAGGTTGTGGCAACAGGAGCGAATGCTCAGCCTGTGGTTACTTGTTTTGGATGTGGAGAGCGTGGACACTATAGGAGCCATTGCCTGAAGAATGCTGGACAAGGAAATGGAAATGCTCGAGGTAGAGTGTATGTGATGGGGAATGGAGAGCAACACTAAGATCCGAATGTTGTCACTGGTACGTTTCTTCTCAACAACCTTCGTGTTAGAATTTTGTTTGATTCGGGTGCCGATATGGGTTTTGTATCTTCTAAGATTGTGCCGTTACTCCGGCTTACCCCAACCCCATTAGGTGTTAGCTATAGCATTGAGTTAGCTAATGGTAACATAGTTGATACCCGTACTGTGATCCGTGGCTGTACCCTTAACCTTTTAGACCACCCGTTTAGTATTGATTTGATGCCGATTGAGCTTGGGAGTTTTGACGTAGTGATTGGGATGGATTGGTTATCCAAGCATCAAACGAGTATTATTTGTGGAGAACGAGTTGTTCATATCCCTCTTAATGGTGAGATTTTGATTGTTCGAGGCGATAGGAGTGGAACTCGCCTGAATATCATTTCGTGTATCAAAACCATAAAATACATCGAGAAAGGATATCACGCATTGGTAGCACATGTGGCTAAGAAGGAGTCGGGAGAGAAGCGACTCAAGGATGTTCCGGTAGTGCGTGATTTTCCTGAAGTATTTCCT
>LBNU01012827.1:204280-216282 GCA_014162995.1 Artemisia annua | reverse complement strand
GGTGGGTGGAAGTGTACAGCCTCGAGAACTCATTGTCTCTGTCATATTAACTCCCGACGCCAATGTTAGGTCTACGCTCGGTCGGGAACACTTGTTTGCATTATAGTCATAGAGAGGGGTTTTCGATGTGGGTGACAAATATCTTGCATTTGGAGTACTGCCTCTTCAACTGTGCAAGCGACGGCCAAGTCATGTCTGTATTCATGTGTTTTTGATTGACGAATTGTTAGAGTACTGCAGCATGGTTATGTGTGTATTGAGTTATAATAGAATAGTTTGGCAGGCAAAATTGCATATTGGAATAATTGTGAGCACTACACATTTTAGCGGCAGGACTGTCCCGTTAAACGGATAGAAAGCGGGAAAATTTCGCGTACAATTTAGTAGCACTATGTTTGGTCAAACTTGACAAAAATGATCAAACAACTTTATTAACGGGACATGCCCCGTTAAAAGTAAAAAGCGGGAATAATTCCCCGTACATTTAGTATGACTTATGTGGTCAATACTTGACCAAAAATGTAATACGCTTTCGGCGGGGACATGTCCGCCAAAAGACAGGTTGAAAATTTAGTAAAACGGTCAGTCAGTCGTGTGCCAGCTCAAGCATTTGGCAAACAGTGTGCTTTACTTTTGGCGGGCGACATGTCACCTGCTCGAAAGTTGTTGCAGAAAATCTAGTATACCGGTCACGCGGTTGTGTACCACCTCAGCACCATATTTTGTCGTTTAGCGACTTTCGGCGGGGAGCATTTATGTCCCCCCGCGAAAACCGCGTCGCCACGTCGTCCTATTTGGTGGTAATAGTATTAACTTTATCTTAATTCAACACGTGATTAAGAAAAGCCTAAAAACGCTCGTGTATTAAAGCATAACAAAACTTGCTAGATTATATGAGCTACTCGAAATTATTACTCAGACACCAACCATGTTCCACCCATTTATGTTCTCATGGTACTATCACAATCTTCTTAAAACCCCAACGGATTCTGCATATTACCTTAAAGCAAACACATTATCAAAACTTACAGCAACACATAGATTCAACAATAAGAGGGTACGACAACATACAATTAACATATATGTATACTGCCTATTTTAATATACTTAAAGTGCATGTCTCATTCCTCATAGTGTCAATCTGGTGAGAACTTAATAAACATAATTTGTTAACAATATTGAGAGTAACGATTTCCGTTTGCCAAAGTTACTTTAAGAACGATTAAAGACATGAATATTCATAATTAAACTTTAAGTTGGTTAAAATGAATATTCATAATTAATCAGTTGTGCTTAACATAGTAAAAAATTCACTAAAATTGGATTGTAATTAATGTATAAGAATTAATTGGTATGAGTTCAAGTAGAAGGTGTATCACAAAAATCCTAAGTTATAATTAGTTTTACTAATCAGAAACTTGTAGAAAAAGAGACAAAGTTACACTTATAATGTAACGATACTTATTATTTTCAACACTCTGCTTTCAATAAACGTGAACAATAATTTTGAAAATTAAAAGAGCAATCGTTCTGTTTGATATAGTCACTATCTACAAATAACGATGATTATTAAAAGCCCAGAAAACCATTTCATATATTGCTTTGCATTACGTGCTTACAATTTGCAAAGGCTAACAAATCGTGACATATCGAATGTACACGTTAACACATTAATTATTCGGTCCCAAGTTTTTGTGCCCACATAACATACCGACACTACATGGCATCTCCATATTACAAACAAATGTACTGAACTAATGAATGTTATCAAGGTGATTAGGACCAAAAACGTTATGTTCCCTCTTATATGCAGGACGTTTTCCTACGATTTCGTGTCACACAAACATATATGACACATCTATGGGTTTTATACGACTTTATGCTTGCTTTACTTTATTCATCCTCTTACAAAATGTAAGATTTTATTTTTTGAACCTGGAATCTAAAATTAGTAGTTTAGAGAATTCTTTATATTGATGTTGGATTCACAAGATCACCTTTATTTGCAAGCACCAAAAAGTATCTAAGCCATAACTTAAGTTGGATACTTAGCTTAAGGATATGTTTGACAAAAGTAGCTATGAGCAGTAGCAGTGAGCTGTGAATAGTAGCTATGAGCAGTAGCCACAGCTCACTGCTCAACACTCACAGCTTCTTAAAGAAGCATCGGAAAAATGGGCTTTCCAAAAAAATAGTAAAGCTCATCGCTTTTTTGACAAACGAATATTAAAAATCAAAAAGCTCATTGCTCACCGCTCATCGCTCCAAAAAGCTTGAAAAAGCTCTGCCATAGCCTAAATGATTTGTATGATCAACTTGAACGTATTTAGTGACATAGATGTTAATTGGTATGAGTATGGATCTAGTGAGAAGAATTATTGAAATGAGAAGAATGAGAAAAAATTGTGGCCACATATTTTAAATAAGGAAAGAGAAATAATAGGGAGATGCATCTAATTTTGTGAGTGCATCTAATATTTGAGGTTGTAGTTTCTTCTCATTCTTCTCATCTTAGTTATATTTCTCATTTGATGCTTACTCTAATTGGTATATGATACTTTCTTTACTAATCAGAATATAACATTATTTCAAATATAACCCTTTAAATTTTTAGTTGGTTACCCCATCTCTTTTTTAAAGTTTATTATTGTCAATTTACACTAACTCTTTATAGTTTATTTTCTACATCAGTACATAATCAAATTTATTATTATTTTAAAATTAACCACAAAATTTTTTAAAAATGACCACCTTTTCTATTAACTTCTTTTACAACTTTGACATATGCACCTTTATAAAAAATTTAACTGGATACAAAATTAAGCAATGTTGACTTAAAAACTCAATTTTGACTTTTTAATTGTCTAATAGAAGGCATCGATTTCAATTAAGTTCTTTTATTGGTTGATGGGAAAAATTCATTTTCACTTTTTTCTTTTTTCTTCTTTCATACTAAACGAGAACCCGTGCATAGCAACGGAATTTTATAACGATAAATAGTTGTGGTGATAAAAAACGTTTATGAGTTATAAACGAAAAATAACCTGGTTCGACCGGTTCCACCGAACCGGTTTCAGTCGGAAAAACGAGTCAAACTAAACCGGGTTTTATATTTTCAAAACCCAGTTAGACCCGCTGGTTTTGAAGTGACCTGGATCAAACCGGTTTTCGAGATATGTAAATACTTATTTTGTATCATTCCAAAGATATATAATTTTTATTTTTGTGGAAGACCGGTTCATCCGATGGTCGAACCGATAACTCGGTTACCCGGTGATTTGACAAGGTTACCTTTAAAACATTAATTAAACACTAACACTATTTAATGTTTTCACTTTTCTACTTTTACTTTGAAGGTTTTTCCATATATATAGTCCATAAATAAGAGATTTATTTGTGATAATAGTAATTACAAAAATACAATATTTGAAAGATTTTTCAACAGATTACAATTATCATAATAGGAACAATTATTGATTATGTCTTCGTGTTTTAATCTCAAAGTTATTGAGTTTGAAAGTTGATGAAGAAACGTGTGGTGTCGAAAAGTCATGAAGATGAAGTCTTGGGCATCTTCTGTCACACAGTTGTATATTTTATTTATTAAGCTTTTAGCACGTCAAAATCCACATGTATTAACATAAACCATACTTGGAGTTTTGTCATTATTTCACTTAGCTCCTCTTCCTCACCATTATGATTTTAGTGGGAAGGGGTCCGGTGATAAGAAAAAACTAAAATGAAAAAATAAGAAAGATTTCTGATCACACATTTCAAAAAGAAATAATAATTTTAAAGAGAGATGCATCTATTTTTGTATGTGTATCTGAAATGTGTGATTGTTGTTTCTTACCATCCTTCTCATTTAAATATTTCTTTCTTATTTGATCCTAACATAGTAAGAGTCGCGGTAACAGTCGGAAATTAAAGTGGTTCATCGATTTAGTTTAGTATAGCTAGACAACAGATACTTAAGTGACCAACATACAACGTGTCGGGTTGGGTCCAATCTAGTAAACAAGCAAATGATTTTCTTAGTTCTGTTAGCCTTTTACAAATGAAATATCTTAAGTATCTACCATTTTTTTTAAAGTTAATAACGATTTTGTAGTAAGTAAAATAATGGCAAGGGAACATAAACTTTAGTAGTTTAGAAAAAAAATCATGTACAAACTCATAAGCTTTCAGCATTATAGATAAAATAAAAAAAACAAAGAATTATTGAAGCTACATACCTTATGAATTTTATGATAAAGTTAAATAGACCATTTACAAGTGGTTTTAAAACGGTGATAATTATATAAAGTTTTCTTTAAGGGGTGAAGACACAATTATGCCAAATAACAAGGGCGTAAAAGCCCATTTTGTCTATGCAATCGTGTCTCATGATACACTTCTGCATTACGTTAACGCTACACCATTTCAAAATCCAACCTTGCAAGATACACACCAAATAATCATACACCATATAATCATCATTCATAATACCTTTTAAGTGATCTTATATTAAGGACTGAATCATTTAAACATTATCTTTTTATGATTGTATTGATATTATACCAATATCAACTTGTTATGCCGAATGAAATAGTATTGAGATGAGCTTATTGGGATTTATAGGATTCATTTTCGGAACTCCTTTCGGTCTTTTCTTGGGCTTTCTCATTTTTAGACCGACGGATAGTAAAGATGTGAAGGTGACTATTTTGATCCATATTTAGTAGTTCCTTTTTTTCACATTTAGAAAAGATATATACTTTTAGTTCTTGTGTTTGTTGATCATGGGTGAGAAACTGAGAAGGAATACATGGCGTGCAGTGTGATCAGGTTAATCAATCTTGCGTGTGTATATTTGTATATGTTGTTGATTATTGAATGCTAAACTGTGTTACGGTTGTTTTCATCTCGTTATAAATGTATTTGGATTAAGAGTGTTTAGGATTGCTTGTTTAATTAGCTCAGCTCCTTATTTCGTTATTGCGTTTTTCAACATAGATTAGCAGTTTGGATGGACAAAATTATATGTTTATATTAGAATAAAACAAGCAGGTATCAAACTAGCTAGCAAGTTTCAAAAACAGCTTTATATTTGGTTATTGAAATTGCTTATTATTAAGCAGATAAGTAAAACGACTTATCACCTTTCCAAAAAAAGTAAAACTACTTTTCTCTTTATTGCGATTTGAAATAGCTGATAAAAAGTTTTGAGAGCAGTTTCGATAAGGCAGCACTGCGAAATACTCAAACTTTTAAATAACCACATATCAATTGCCAAACACTATCCCATGCATTCTTTTTTTATTCCAAAAGGCATCAGCAGTCCTAATAATCAAGTCCAAACTGCTGCTAACCTTCAAAAATTTCAAAGATGTGCAACAAGTGTTGAAAAAAATGCCACAATGTTTGCTATCTATGCAGATTATAAACCAAACATTTATTTTCATCACAAAGTATGTATATAACTAATACCCTTTGAATAATGAAGACATCTTATAAAATTTGATTGGTTTAATTTGGTGTGCGGCGTCTGTAAGATTATTTTCAAACATTCAGTTAACTTACACATGCAGACTACATTCACTAGGCCGCTTCAGGAGTTTGATCATGATTCGTTGGTTGAAATTATGGCTGAGCTTCCATTGTGGGTCAAGCACCCTGACTATGAACGAGTGAGTACCACATTCGAGCATTATTGTTTCATATTCTCCAGAAGAATCTAACATGGTCTTACTATACAGGTCGACTGGATGAACGATATATTGAGTGATATGTGGCCTTACCTAGATAAGGTGATACACGTTTATAAAGATATTTCTGTTGTGTAATCTATTACGTACAAGTATGTAACCAATATCACGTCGATATGAATTTTCAATAGGCAATATGTGGTATGATCAGAAGCATGTCAAAACCTATATTTACAGAATACATTGGCACTTATTATATAAGATCAATAGACTTTGAAGCTGTTACACTTGGAACTCTGCCTCCTATAATTCAAGGTATATTAACTACTACACGTACATATTAATATATCTTTTTTTTCCTAATATTTCAAGCTATCAAGTCCTTTGCATAACAATTTGGCAGGTATAAAAGTACACGAGTTGAATGAAGACCATCTCGTCATTGATCTTGAGACTAAATGGGCAGGAAATCCAGAGATAACTTTGATCTTAAACGTTTTATATTTACCAATAAAAGTTCAGGTTGGTATATGCATTTGTACATGTCATAATATACAGTACACTTTAATGCAATTTATCTGATGACATAGCTTTTTCTCAGCTGATAGATATGCATATAACCGCTTCAATGCGAGTAACTCTGAAACCATTCGTGCCAACATTCCCGTGTTTTTCAAACGTTGTTGTCTCTCTAATGGATAAGGTAGGTACAGTTTTACTGTTTTAGTATGATTTTTGAGCTAGGTGTAATGATGTATTAATAAAGGGATGAGTGTTTTGTCCTGTGTATGTTTTAGCCAGAAGTGGATTTTGGCTTGAAAGTTATGGGCGGTGATCTAATGGCGATCCCAGGACTCTATCAATATGTTCAGGTGATAATTTTCTATCTGTTTATGGTATATTTATTGCTCTATTGAATCGTGAGGTTCATATGCTAAGTTAGTGTGAATGTTGGTTGATGGCAGAAATTAATCAAGAAACAGGTTGCTAGCCTTTATCTTTGGCCTCAGGCTTTGGAGATACCGATTCTTGATGCTTCCCTGTAAGACTTAAGTTATACCTTTTAAATTGATATATTCAATGAGTCTCAAAAATATTTGGATAAATGGATTCTACTTCTGATTATACAATTATTCAGGGGTCATAATTAGTTCCATATGATCTGCAACGATACTGATTATCTATGGGTGACCCATAAAGTGACGTAACTTAGTTTTAAGAGACATTTTTTCCCGTTTCATAAAGAGTGGATGCTTTTTCCACGAAAATTTTATATTTGGTTATTATAGCACATCCAAGATCCAGCCACTATTTTCTTTAGCCCCTAGTATTACAACGGTTTATTTGATTCTAATTATTTAAAATGCACACCCAAACACCCCCTTAATTTGCTATAGCATACAGTTTCTGAGTATTATCTCAGTAACTTAAACATGGCTCAAAATATTCTGGATTAACGATTAGTAATCATGGTTTCCGGGCAGTGGTGCAACGAAGAAACCAGTGGGTATCCTACATGTGAAGGTTGTACGGGCACGTGAACTCTTAAAGATGGATATACTCGGATCTTCTGATCCGTATGTTAAGCTCAAAATAAGTGGTGGGAGGATTGTTCCTTCGAAGAAGACTTCTATAAAGACTAAAAATTTGAACCCCGAGTGGAATGAAGAGTTCAAACTTACTGTAAACGACCCCATGTCTCAAGTCCTTGAACTTCATGTATATGACTGGGAAAAGGTGCGGTTTTTAATGTTCTTCAAACTTGTAATTTGTAAATTGTTGATCATGTTTTCTTTTGTAGGTTGGGATGCATGACAAATTAGGAATGCAAGTTATCCCATTAATGCTACTCAAACCGCATGAGAAAAAGGAATTGACTGTTGGTTTGGTTAAAAATTTAGATTCCAATGAAACCCGTAACAGGAAGCCAAGAGGCAGTATTACAGTGGAATTAACTTTCATTCCTTTTGTGGAAGACACTACAGGCTTAAACGGGCCTATCGACATCTATATGAGGAAAGAAACCGTTCCCAAAACAAGTTCATTTGTGAATAGACCGGGCTTGCTTTTGGTGACGGTGATCAGTGCACATAACGTTGAAGGAAAACATGACAATAATAACCCTTTTGCTTTAGTTGTCTTCAGAGGAGATAAACGTAAAACCAAGGTTAGTTTAGACTTTTAGCTTTCCCGAAGTACTTATTTGAAATTTCTAACCGGGTGTATTCAATCATAGTTGTTGAAGAAAACTCGGGATCCAATTTGGAATGAGGAGTTCCAGTTTATGTTAGATGAAGCTCCATTAGAGGAGATTATTCATATCGAAGTAATAAGCAAACGCAAGCATAGAGCGTTTGGATTTGCGTCATCAAAGGTAAACCGTCACTTAAAACCAAAAACAAATGCCTTATGCTGTATAATTTCTTAAGTAACATTTTATAATGTGCAGGAAGCATTAGGGCACGTGGATATAAATCTTGTGAATGTAGTTTACAACAATCGTATCAACGAGAAGTACCATCTAATTAATTCCAAAAATGGGATGATACATCTTGATATAAAATGGAATGCAACATGATGTATAATTGCAGATTTGCCATTCTAGTTAGTTTGGTTTTGTTTCATTCTTGAAAGATATGTAAATGGTTGCATAGAAATTTATTGTTTGTAGTACAGGAATCATGTTGTATAAAACATTGTTACAAGTTATAATTTATTAATTATAATGTTACCCCAAAATCTGAACATGTCACTAGTTTTCTGTTTGATTAGGAGAGGCTATCCGGTTATTATTGATTAAACGGTCTTAATAAGTTGTGAAGGGATTAATTTTATTCCTAGAAGTGCTACATGTTATGTCATTGCGGTACAACCATTCTTCCTTTTGCAAGAATAAATTATGCGTTAAAAACCTTGTCAGCAGTACTTCTACCGAAATGGTATTGCTTGATTTTCCTAATATGCTTTCTTAACGAAACAATACTCTTGACTTGTGAGAGCATGACTCAAACTAATATTTATAATTAGAGCTTAGTGTCAAATTACCATATTGCAAAATGTTTCATTAAAAAAAAAGTAGAAGCATATATAATAAATAGAATGCAAAGTACTACGGTAAATTTGATGCAAAGTCATCATATATTGACGAATAATACATTGGTGTTTGTGACAAGTAGCTGCAGCTGCAAGCATATTGTTGTTCGGTGTTCTTCTGTCATTACTTTATTTTTGGTAAAAGTTCAAAAACGACCCGGTAAATGTATTACTCCAAAAAACAGTTAAGTACAAAGGATATGGGTGAAAGGGTAAGGATCCAGTGAGAAGAAAACTTATAATGAGAAATATGAGAAATAACTATAATCACATATTTGAGATGCGTCGACTTGAATTAGATGCATCTCAATTCATTTAGATGCATCCCAATTAGTTTCAAAAGTAATTTTGAAGTGAAAACGATGCAAAGTAGTACTTGCAACAAATTTGACCCGCAGAGGACGAAAAATACATAGGATTTTTCTAACTTGCTAAAATGCATCTAATATATGTAAATGCATCTAATTTTTAGTTAGAAAATATATTATGGTGCATCTAAAAGATTACGGATGCATCTAATTCAAGTTGATGCATCTCTAATATGTGGTTATAGTTATTTCTCATCCTTCTCATTTTAAGAGTTCTTCTCATTTGATCCTATGTCATGGGTGAAATCTCATATCTCAGCCGGATAGCCTTTACTTTAAGACTTGGCTGATTAATCCTAAAACTCGTGCTTATGACATGCAAAAAGCACTAACAATTCTGTCATTACTTTAAGACTTGATTATAAAAGATCAATCTTTTCTTACATGCATTAATCCGCTTCAACCCGCTGACACAATGCTTTGGCCCGTGTTTTGATGCTTTAGCCTGCTGTGGGTCTTCATCACCCCAGCCGCAATGAACCACCTGGCTGATTGATATCATCAAATAACTATACATTTTTTATATGGTTATCTCATGTTTATTGCTCTTATTCATTGTTTTTATATAAGATTTGATACTAAATTGCTATCTAAACTTCTTAAAGAAGCATCGGAAAAATGGGCTTTCCAAAAAAATAGTAAAGCTCATCGCTTTTTTGACAAACGAATATTAAAAATCAAAAAGCTCATTGCTCACCGCTCATCGCTCCAAAAAGCTTGAAAAAGCTCTGCCATAGCCTAAATGATTTGTATGATCAACTTGAACGTATTTAGTGACATAGATGTTAATTGGTATGAGTATGGATCTAGTGAGAAGAATTATTGAAATGAGAAGAATGAGAAAAAATTGTGGCCACATATTTTAAATAAGGAAAGAGAAATAATAGGGAGATGCATCTAATTTTGTGAGTGCATCTAATATTTGAGGTTGTAGTTTTTTCTCATTCTTCTCATCTTAGTTATATTTCTCATTTGATGCTTACTCTAATTGGTATATGATACTTTCTTTACTAATCAGAATATAACATTATTTCAAATATAACCCTTTAAATTTTTAGTTGGTTACCCCATCTTTTTTTTAAAGTTTATTATTGTCAATTTACACTAACTCTTTATAGTTTATTTTCTACATCAGTACATAATCAAATTTATTATTATTTTAAAATTAACCACAAAATTTTTTAAAAATAACCACCTTTTCTATTAACTTCTTTTACAACTTTGACATATGCACCTTTATAAAAAAATTAACTGGATACAAAATTAAGCAATGTTGACTTAAAAACTCAATTTTGACTTTTTAATTGTCTAATAGAAGGCATCGATTTCGATTAAGTTCTTTTATTGGTTGATGGGAAAAATTCATTTTCACTTTTTTCTTTTTTCTTCTTTCATACTAAACGAGTACCCGTGCATAGCAACGGAATTTTATAACGATAAATAGTTGTGGTGATAAAAAACGTTTATGAGTTATAAACGAAAAATAACCTGGTTCGACCGGTTCCACCGAACCGGTTTCAGTCGGAAAAACGAGTCAAACTAAACCGGGTTTTATATTTTCAAAACCCAGTTAGACCCGCTGGTTTTAAAGTGACCTGGATCAAACCGGTTTTCGAGATATGTAAATACTTATTTTGTATCATTCCAAAGATATATAATTTTAATTTTTGTGGAAGACCGGGTTCATCCGATGGTCGAACCGATAACTCGGTTACCCGGTGATTTGACAAGGTTACCTTTAAAACATTAATTAAACACTAACACTATTTAATGTTTTCACTTTTCTACTTTTACTTTGAAGGTTTTTCCATATATATAGTCCATAAATAAGAGATTTATTTGTGATAATAGTAATTACAAAAAGGGTATGTCTAACCAATGCCCTAAGGGCATTGGATAAGAGGGCAATGACCCACATGAAAAGCACTCATGGACAAAAAAAAGGACATACAAATATATTTTTTTAATTAAAAAGTGATAGGGGCCCACGTAAAATACCACAAGAAAACAAATCTTATCCAATGCCCTTAGGGCATTGGTTAGACATTCCCTTACAAAAATACAATATTTGAAAGATTTTTCAACAGATTACAATTATCATAATAGGAACAATTATTGATTATGTCTTCGTGTTTTAATCTCAAAGTTATTGAGTTTGAAAGTTGATGAAGAAACGTGTGGTGTCGAAAAGTCATGAAGATGAAGTCTTGGGCATCTTCTGTCACACAGTTGTATATTTTATTTATTAAGCTTTTAGCACGTCAAAATCCACATGTATTAACATAAACCATACTTGGAGTTTTGTCATTATTTCACTTAGCTCCTCTTCCTCACCATTATGATTTTAGTGGGAAGGGGTCCGGTGATAAGAAAAAACTAAAATGAAAAGAATAAGAAAGATTTCTAATCACACATTTCAAAAAGAAAGAATAATTTTAAAGAGAGATGCATCTATTTTTGTATGTGTATCTGAAATGTGTGATTGTTGTTTCTTACCATCCTTCTCATTTAAATATTTCTTTCTTATTTGATCCTAACATAGTAAGAGTCGCGGTAACAGTCGGAAATTAAAGTGGTTCATCAATTTAGTTTAGTATAGCTAGACAACATATACTTAAGTGACCAACATACAATGTGTCGGGTTGGGTCCAATGTAGTAAACAAGCAAATGATTTTCTTAGTTCTGTTAGCCTTTTACAAATGAAATATCTTAAGTATCTACCATTTTTTTAAAGTTAATAACGATTTTGTAGTAAGTAAAATAATGGCAAGGGAACATAAACTTTAGTAGTTTAGAAAAAAAAAATCATGTACAAACTCATAAGCTTTCAGCATTATAGATAAAAAAAAAAAA
>LBNU01012827.1:184456-204173 GCA_014162995.1 Artemisia annua | reverse complement strand
AAATAGTATTGAGATGAGCTTATTGGGATTTATAGGATTCATTTTCGGAACTCCTTTCGGTCTTTTCTTGGGCTTTCTCATTTTTAGACCGACGGATAGTAAAGATGTGAAGGTGACTATTTTGATCCATATTTAGTAGTTCCTTTTTTTCACATTTAGAAAAGATATATACTTTTAGTTCTTGTGTTTGTTGATCATGGGTGAGAAACTGAGAAGGAATACATGGCGTGCAGTGTGATCAGGTTAATCAATCTTGCGTGTGTATATTTGTATATGTTGTTGATTATTGAATGCTAAACTGTGTTACGGTTGTTTTCATCTCGTTATAAATGTATTTGGATTAAGTGTTTAGGATTGCTTGTTTAAGCTCCTTGTTTCGTTATTGCGTTTTTCAACATAGATTAGCAGTTTGGATGGAAAAAATTATATGTTTACATTATTGTAGAATATTAGAGTAAAATAAGCAGGTATCAAACTGTAGCTAGCAAGTTTCAAAAATAGCTTTATGTTTGGTTATTGAAACTGCATACTATTAAGCAGATAAGTAAAACTACTTATCGCCTTTCCAAAAAAAAGTAAAACTACTTTTCTCTTTATTGCGTTTTGACATAGCTGATAAAAAGTTTCGAGAGCAGTTTTGATAAGGCAGAACTGCGAAATACTCAAACTTTTAAATAACCACATATCAATTGCCAAACACTATATCCCATGCATTGTTTTTTAATTCCAAAAGGCATCAGCAGTCCTAATAATCAAGTCCAAACTGCTGCTAACCTTCAAAATTTTCAAAGATGTGCAACAAGTGTTGAAAAAAATGCCACAATGTTTGCTGTCTATGCAGATAAATCAAACATTTATTTTCATCACAAAGTATATGTATAACTAATACCCTTTGAATAATGAAGACATCTTATAAAATTTGATTGGTTTAATTTGGTCTGTGGCGTCTGTAAGATTATTTTCAAACATTCAGTTAACTTACACATGCAGACTACATTCACTAGGCCGCTTCAGGAGTTTGATCATGATTCGTTGGTTGAAATTATGGCTGAGCTTCCATTGTGGGTCAAGCACCCTGACTATGAACGAGTGAGTACCACATTCAAGCATTCTTCTTTCATATTCTCCAGAAGAATCTAACATGTTCTTACTATACAGGTCGACTGGATGAACGATATATTGAGTGATATGTGGCCTTACCTAGATAAGGTGATACACATTTTTGAAGTTTTCTGTTGTGTAATCTGTTACGTACAAGTATATAACCAATCTCACATCGATATCAATTTTCAATAGGCAATATGTGGTATGATCAGAAGCATGTCAAAACCTATATTTACGGAATACATTGGCACTTATTATATAAGATCAATAGATTTTGAAGCTGTTACACTTGGAACTCTGCCTCCTATATTTCAAGGTATATTTACTACTGCACGTACACATTAATGTATTTTTTTCCTAACATTTCTAGCTATATCCCTTTGCATAACAATTTGGCAGGTATAAAAGTACACGAGTTGAATGAGGACCATCTCGTCATTGATCTTGAGACCAAATGGGCAGGAAATCCAGAAATAACTTTGATCTTGAACGTTTTATATTTACCAATAAAAGTTCAGGTTGGTATATGCATTTGTACATGTCAAAATATACAGTAAACTTTAATGCAATTTATCTGAGGACATAGCTTTTTCTCAGCTGATAGATATGCATATAACCGCTTCAATGCGAGTAACTCTGAAACCATTCGTGCCAACATTCCCGTGTTTTTCAAACGTTGTTGTCTCTCTAATGGATAAGGTAGGTAGTTTTACTGTTTTAGTATGATTTTTGAGCTACGTGTAATGATGTATTAATAAAGGGATGAGTGTTTTGTCCTGTGTATGTTTTAGCCAGAAGTGGATTTTGGCTTGAAAGTTATGGGCGGTGATCTAATGGCGATCCCAGGACTCTATCAATATGTTCAGGTGATAATTTTCTATCTGTTTATGGTATATTTATTGCTCTATTGAATCGTGAGGTTCATATGCTAACTTAGTGTGAATGTTGGTTGATGGCAGAAATTAATCAAGAAACAGGTTGCTAGCCTTTATCTTTGGCCTCAGGCTTTGGAGATACCGATTCTTGATGCTTCCCTGTAAGACTTAAGTTATACCTTTTACATTGATATATTCAACGAGTCTCAAAAATATTTGGATACATGGATTCTACTTCTGATTATACAACTATTCAGGGGTCATAATTAGTTCCATATGATCTACAACGATACTGATTATCTATGGGTGACCCATAAAGTGACGTAACTCAGTTTTAAGAGACATTTTTTCCCGTTTCAAAAAGAGTGGATGCTTTTTCCACGAAATTATTATATTTGGTTTTATAGCACATCCAAGATCCAGCCACTATTTTCTATAGCCCCTAGTATTACAACGGTTTATTTGATTCTAATTATTTAAAATGCACACCCCAAACACCCCCTTAATTTGCTATAGCATACAGTTTTTGAGTACTATCTCAGTAACTTAAACATGGCTAAAAATATTCTGGATTAACGATTAGTAATCATGGTTTCCGGGCAGTGGTGCAACGAAGAAACCAGTGGGTATACTACATGTGAAGGTTGTACGGGCACGTGAACTCTTAAAGATGGATATACTCGGATCTTCTGATCCGTATGTTAAGCTCAAAATAAGTGGTGGGAGGATTGTTCCTTCGAAGAAGACTTCTATAAAGACTAAAAATTTGAACCCCGAGTGGAATGAAGAGTTCAAACTTACTGTAAACGACCCCATGTCTCAAGTCCTTGAACTTCATGTATATGACTGGGAAAAGGTGCGGTTTTTAATGTTCTTCAAACTTGTAAGTTGTAAATTGCTGATCATGTTTTCTTTTGTAGGTTGGGATGCATGACAAATTAGGAATGCAAGTTATCCCATTAATGCTACTCAAACCGCATGAGAAAAAGGAATTGACTGTTGGTTTGGTTAAAAATTTAGATTCCAATGAAACCCGTAACAGGAAGCCAAGAGGCAGTATTACAGTGGAATTAACTTTCATTCCTTTTGTGGAAGACACTACAGGCTTAAACGGGCCTATCGACATCTATATGAGGAAAGAAACCGTTCCCAAAACAAGTTCATTTGTGAATAGACCGGGCTTGCTTTTGGTGACGGTGATCAGTGCACATAACGTTGAAGGAAAACATGACAATAATAACCCTTTTGCTTTAGTTGTCTTCAGAGGAGATAAACGTAAAACCAAGGTTAGTTTAGACTTTTAGCTTTCCCGAAGTACTTATTTGAAATTTCTAACCGGGTGTATTCAATCATAGTTGTTGAAGAAAACTCGGGATCCAATTTGGAACGAGGAGTTCCAGTTTATGTTAGACGAAGCTCCATTAGAGGAGATTATTCATATCGAAGTAATAAGTAAACGCAAGCATAGAGCATTTGGATTTGGGTCATCAAAGGTAAACCGTCACTTCAAACCAAAAACAAAATGCCTTATGCTGTATAATTTTCTTAAGTATCATGTTATAATGTGCAGGAAGCATTAGGGCATGTGGATATAAATCTTGTGAATGTAGTTTACAACAATCGTATCAACGAGAAGTACCATCTAATTAATTCCAAAAATGGGATGATACATCTTGATATAAAATGGAATGCTACATGATGTATAATTGCAGATTTGCCGTTCTAGTTAGTTTGGTTTTGTTTCATTCTTGAAAGATATGTAAATGGTGGCATAGAGTTTTATTGTTTGTAGTACAGGAATCATGTTGTATAAAACATTGTTACAAGTTATAATCTATTAATTAAAATGTTACCCCAAAATCTGAATATGTCACTAGTTTTCTGTTTGATTAGGAGAGGCTATCCGGTTATTATTGATTAAATGGTCTTAATTAATAAGTTGTGAAGGGATTTATTTTTTATTTTATTTTTTTTTTAGAACGGCACCACACTTGAAATCCGACCCCTGAGTTAAACCATCCAAACGGGCAGGCCCCGGGACCCGAACCACTAAGAGAGACCCACCAAAGGAAACCCCTAGAACTCACGGCTTCGCGTTAGGAGGAAAACCTGGATTTTTTGTCTCTTGCGAGACTTGAACCCTGGGTAAAACCTCCCCCCAAACTCCAGAAGGAGCCAGGTGGCCAACTGAGTTGGTTAAGTTGTGAAGGGATTAATTTTATTCTTGGAAGTGCTACATGTTATGTCATTGCGGTACAACCATTCTTCCTTTTGTAAGAATAAATTACGCGTTAAAAACCTTGTCAGCAGTACTTCTACCGAAATAGTATTGCTTGATTTTCCTAATATGCTTTGTTAACGAAACAATACTCGTGACTTGTGAGAGCGTGACTCAAACTAATATATAACTAGTTTAAAGATGGAGACATTAATCGGTTATTATCGACACTGAAAGTTCTCTATTCAGTGGATACTGGATATATAATTAGAGCTTAGTGTCAAACGAGTTTGGAAACCCGCGCGTTGCGGCGGGAGTGTATAGATATGTGTTTTGTGTTGTATTTTTTTTGTTTTGCGTATTATAGGTTTAATGGGTTTAAAGGCTACTTGATTTTGCAATATTGGTTTGTGTCGTATCATGTTGTTTTTCACAATGTTGTAATTCCGTTTTATGTATGTTTTGTGTTTTTATTGTTATAGAGGTAGTTAATTTTGTTAGTATTTGTAAACTTATTGTATTGTTAAGTAATTTTTTTTTTTATTGTGTCGTAATCTGGGCTAATTTGTTATTAAGTGAATATGTATTTGCATATTTTGGGATATACGGTTTAAAAATAGCAAGCACGAAACAAATCGAATTTTCCAAATAAATAAACTTCGAGAAAGTTATACGTATTTATACTCGTTTATATTGGAACAATTATTTCGAGAACAGTGGCGCAAGTTTCATATTTTTTTCGAGTTCGTTTGGTATGACAAATGAGCCCTATAGGGAATATGTTAAAAGAATTGCCACTTTGGCAAAACAGACCCCTCTGCCCCTTATTTTTTATTTTTGCCCCATTGATTTATTTTTAGCCTGATAAATATAAGAAATATAAGGACTATTTTTTGAAAATTAATTGTGGAACTTATATTTTTCTATGAAAAAAGTCCTTAAGATTATCGACGTGTTGCGTCGTTAGTCCCGAAGGATCTACTTTGCAAAGACAGATTTTGTACATTTTAGTTGTTTTTTAGTAGATGGTGTGACTTGCGCTTTGTTGTTTCATAATTTATTTTCCATAGAAAATGGAAAGAGATTTTGATGGAAGAGTTGGTAGTACATTATGTGTTTTCGGTTTTACAATATACATGTTTTAAAGTTTTTACGAATCAAATTTGCCAAATAAATTAATTTCGAGATGGGGGAGTTGCAACTGTTAAAAAAAAAAAAAAAAAAAAAAAAAAAAAAAAAAAAAAAAAAAAAAAAAAAAAAAAAAAAAAAAAAAAAAAATTGTACTGTTTAGTCAACTGTAGCAGCTACAGTGCTTGCTACAGTACCCTCTTGCCTTTTAGTATATATATATAATTACCATATTGCAAAATGTTTAAAAAAAAAAGAAAAAAAAATTGCAAAGTACTACGGTAAATTAGATGCAAAGTCATCATATATTAACCGATATATAATATGGGAGGTGATTCGCATACCATTTTTTTTTATTTATTCCACCACACTCTATGCATTACAGTATTGTACTATGTGCTCTCTGTGCATTACAATGTTGTACAAAATGGTGTAATAATAATAAAAAAAAAAATGGTGTGCGAATCACCTCCCATATATAATACATCGGTGTTTGTGAGTTGTCACAAGTAGCTGCTGCAAGTCCTTACATGCATTAATCCGCTTCAACCCGCTGACGCAATGCTTTGGCCCGTGTTTTGATGCTTTAGCCTGCCGTTGGTCTTCATCAGCCCAACCACAATGAACCACCTGGCTGATTGATATCATCAAATAAGTACACTTTTTTATATCATTATCTCATGTTTATTGCTCTTATTCATTGTTTTTATATAAGATTTGATACTAAATTGCTATCTATTTTCATTATAGGTAGAAAATGGAGCAATTGAATTAAAGTGAAGAAATTGGCAAGATTTGAAGTAAAGTAAAGAAATTGTGTCACACATCTGATACGGCATATCCAAATTAGTGTATACACCATATCCGCGATGGGCTTTGAGATTTCTATTTAAACAACCTAAAAACGGTTTGAGGTTATCCAACTTTTACTCCAATCGATTCCTAGGGCTTTTCACAGCGAACTACCACCATTGAAAACCTCAATCTTCATGAAGAAGATCATCATTCATCATAACTTTTGTTATTCGTTCGGTTTCCACATTGATTTCAATTTGAACTCCTTTTGGTTTATCATTTAATACTTATTCATTTATGATTGTTGATATTATGGGCTAACAATCTTTTGTGTTAGCCTTGTTATGAACCTATTTGTGATTTGACAATGATTTAATCGTATTAATCGAATCATTTTTAGATAATTGTTGAGTTTTCGATTATGCTTTTGTCTATGTGTATGACATGAGATTATTCATAGTGTAGTATTAAATATTAGATCATAAAACTAAAGTATTCTTTATTTAGCTTCTCGTGTATGTGTGATTGCGTGATCAGAGGTAAAACAATACCCTAACCTGATAAATCGTGTTATTTAGACAATTAGGTTAGAGCTAATTAAGCGTGCACATCGAGCTTATGTAGCTGGGTGATAGCTAGGATTAGTTAACATCACAAAAACAAATCTCAATAGTTAGTTGATGCCTTTAATGAGTGTAGATTAGTAAACCAATATCACCCAATAATGAGTGTAGTTGATGCCCTTAATGAGTGTAGGTGATAGCTAGGATTTGTTAACATCACAAAAACAAATCTCAATAGTTAGTTGATGCCCTTAATGAGTGCAGATTATTAGGTTAGAGCTAATTAAGTGTGAACATCGAGCTTGCGTAGTTGGGTGATAGCTAGGATTAGTTAACATCACAAAAACAAATCTCAATAGTTAGTTGATGCCCTTAATGAGTGTAGATTAGTAAACCAATATCACCCAATAGTCAAAATTGGCTACTAATTGACATAGAGTTAGGTTTTAGCTACCCAAACTAGGCTTAATTCATATTATAATCACTATAAAGGACATCATTGGAATATGGGTAAAGGCTATCAAATGGTAACCTACTTTTAGGAATGATTCATTGTGAATAACAAACCTCAAAACGACTCATTTGTGACCATTAGAACTGGCTGACAACCGGTTCATAATTTCACCGATAGTCCTTGTGTTTGTTAAATTACAAATTTCATCTTTGTGTTTGTAAAAAATTTCACCGGTAGTCCTTCACAACTTATACATTGTTTTTTGTTACAAATTTTGTCCTTGTGGTTATTAAAAATTTCACCGATAGTCTTTTACAGCTTATACAAATTTTTTTATTACACGTTTCGTCCTTGTGCTTCTTTCCCGCCATTCCCGTCAATATAATTTTCTTTTTTTCCCGCCAAATAAAAAGAGTCTATGCTTTACTCATTGAGATACCATGTTGGAAAGACATCACTAGACAAGCAATATGGGTAATGGCTTGTAAGGATAAATGATATTAGCATTTTGATGAAAGGATGATCGGAGAAGGACTCAATTCACCTTTCAGAGGAAAAAAAAACGGTTCTAGAATTAACCCTGTCGAGTCAACGATTCATCGGGTCACCGTTTCGACCACCTGGACAAACAAAAAAACCAGTAATATAGTAATATAGCTACTTTTAAAAGACAACTAATTGGTTATGCAGATTTAAGGGTCATCAAATCCGCATAAAAGTCTTATGTATGTCATTTATACACAACATTTCCTCTAATACGGATTCAATAATTTGATTTAAAACTAAGAACATGTGTATACTGATATGTGTATTATTTAACTTAAGCTATAATACTTGGAAATTTGTTCAATTTAAAGTGCACAACTAATATCTTCAAGGACAAAATCAAGGAGCATAAAACATCCTACACATGCAAACCTTTTAAATCTAAAAACTGTTTGGTTTGTTCGTTTAATTATTAATCAAATGAACGATTGTCAAACTCTAACGAAGTAGCCTTGTTTTAGAACCATAAAACACAAACCGGTGGTGTTGCATCAAAATTGACATATTTAATGAGCTTTAAGAAAAAATATAAAGGGTTTTTCATGTTTTTCCAAAAAAGAAAATTCTTGGACTGGCCAAATTTATTAAACCGGGTCGACTAAAACCCACCAGTTCAATTCAGTTCAAAAACAAGCAAAAAATCGGTCACTTCCGGCCCGGTCATTGATCCGGTTCCCTATTCAACCCACCGAGCCAACCCGAGTTTTAAAAATTGAAAAACATATAAAAAAAACACCTCCTTATATTAAACAAAACAAATTTGTTAACAACAATAAGTCTCCAAATAAGCATAAGTAGAAATCGAATAAGCTGATAAGCCAATTATATTTCTACTGCAACGGCTCCAAACAGCTATTTTACTACTAGTGGATAGTTTTGGGGATTTAAAACAAGAAACCGACCATAGCTCAGTTGGTAGAGCGGAGGACTGTAGTTGTTCAACAGATATCCTTAGGTCACTGGTTCGAATCCGGTTGGTCGGATCCCTTTTTTCTGATTTTTTTTCCTTTATTTATTTTTTATTTTTTTATATTTTTTTATTTTTATTTATTTATTTATTTATTTATTTTATTTTTTTTAACCCTAAGATAGCATTTGTTTGCAGAAAGAAATTTGTAGCTGCTGATTTGCATACTTGAGTGTGACTCTTGTGTATGTCTTCTAGAAGAGAGTGAATGGTGGTTTGTGTGAGTTTTTAAAAGAGTGGGGAGGGTTTTGATTGGTTTACAAGGGATACACACGGATTGACAATTTCTAATGGCTTGGATGATTACAATGTATGTATTGCCAAGATTAAAAGTATAATGCTTTGTACTTTGTAGTTGGAGCTGTGAATATAAAGTAAAATTGTGTGTTTGGTATATAGGTTCAAGCAAGAAAGAATGGGAATATATAAGGGGTTTTAGAAGTAGGAATCAAATCCCTTTTTTAAGGCTAACATTATTTTTTTTAGCAAGGAGAGGGTTGTCGAAGCATATAATTGTTCCTCGGCTTGGACACGTGTAGGTTTCTTCGGACTAGGCAAAGAAAGTCCTTCGAGCACCTACACATATGGCAAACACGCGTTAGCCTCACCTTGGATTTGATCACAAACCAAGCTCCGGCGTGAGTAAGTAATGGATACGGCCAAACGGCTAAGTAATAAATACGAGAGTAAATGTGTGAGAATTTAGTTGGTTGTGCATTGAATGAGCTTGGGGTATTTATTCCATTACCCCGAGCACTGTACGTGACAACCTAGGAATGGAGCGAGCCGAAATACACCTAGCCTATATCATAGGTGTCAGCTCCTGTAATATCCGGGCTAGGCGGATTAAGCATGGTCCTTGGTACGGACGGTTGGATAAAAGGATCGTGTTCTTCTTCTGTTCTTGCCGAACACATACACCAACATATGCAATACTTGAATATTTCTTCCTGTAACACTACTTTATTTTTCGCAGAGGACTCAACCCAATCAGCCCAGATGGGTCGGGTAAATAAACAAAGCCATGAGCCCATTAACGATGAATACCCTCCTAAGTTAAAATATCCTTATTACTGCTCCCTTCCAGGGAGCAGTAAGAATGAGATGTCGCCACGTGTTGTTGTGCCAGGAATCACATGGGCTAGATTGCTCCATGTCACGTCTCTGGTACGACGTGACGTTTCCTTTTCCCGATATTGCCTATATATACCTTCTCTATCTCATTTACGCTTTTACTTTTACTTTTACTCTGTTGCCGAACGAAACATATCTAGAACAAAAAACGCATACATCTGCAACAACAACAAAAACACATGGATCTACAGCAAAAATACATAGAACT
The DNA here is from genome assembly GCA_014162995.1 of Artemisia annua. NCBI lineage: Eukaryota > Viridiplantae > Streptophyta > Magnoliopsida > Asterales > Asteraceae > Artemisia > Artemisia annua. The sequence goes on along the minus strand of LBNU01012827.1, from coordinate 194,181 downwards.
ATAAATTGACGGCAATAAAATCAGCAATTTAGAACGTTGGATCCAACTTACAAGGTATTACTTAAGTAGAACGGATGTGCCAAACAGATGCACTTAACAGAGGTAAGTCACCAGTTATAGAGGTACTTACTACTTAGCATTCAGTCAATATATCTCTAGTTGAAACAAATACCGATTTACTGACATAACGTGAGCAGATACTTCTATATTGTGTTTTGTTAAGAACCCCGTTTGGGCTATGTAAGGCTTTAATTAAAGACTAACTGGTAAAGTTAGTCCGATGGTATTTTGTTCTATCAATTTGTCCATACTGTACGGACAGGATCTGCAAGTATCATAGCAACTGTTGAAAAACGCAACACCTCAGATTAACCATGGCCACCGGAACTTGTACTTGTGAAAAATAAGATGATCTTATGACATTTTGCCGGTATCATTTTAACATGCTTTAGTTATAGTTACCGTTTTCTTTCTGTAAAAGCAGGACATGTTAATGGGGCAAATTTCATAACTTGTAAGAGAAAATATGTACTGGCCTCGAAAGCATAGTCACCAGTCATTGCATTCATCACCACAGCAACTGTGAGTCCAGCATTTGTTGAGGCATTCCCACAAACATATATAGCCAACCTTCTTGCTTCTTCTCTTTAGTATTCTCCAGTCTCCACAAGGTCATTCGTTTTACATTTAGACATCTCTAATGCTATTTTTTTGTTGCTACCCAAGAAATATGCTTTCGTCGCTCTATTCCTAGGTGCAACACCATTGCATTTCGCGTCAATAAGATTTCATATCTACTCACTTAAAGACAATTTGATTGGTTGTAGTTAGAATTGGACAACATAAACATTTATTTTGGAACAGATGAAGTATTATTTTATGATTAACTTGAAAACCGGCTAACATAACTAAACTAGATCATAGACTATGTAGGAACAACGCTTGTTTCCTCTTTTCTGGACTCAAACTCATCAATTTAGGCTTATGAAGTAAACTTATATAAACTCACAATTCACAAAATAAGTTGAAAATTTTATATTTATATAAATAAAAATTTGCTTCAAATATTGATTGTATAGTAGTAAATGTTTTTGGGAAAATAAATAACAAACCGACCATAGCTCAGTTGGTAGAGCGGAGGACTGTAGTTGTTTAACAGATATCCTTAGGTCACTGGTTCGAATCCGGTTGGTCGGATCCCTTTTTTTTCTTTTTGTTTCTATTCATACTTTAGTTTCTTGTCAAAGGTATAGCTGTCATCTAGAAGAACAAGTAAACATGCATAGAGCGTATGGATTTGGTATGCCAAAGGTAAAGCTGTCACAAAAACAAATGTTGTATATTTTTCTTAAGTCGTGCATGTTATAACATGCAGGAATTGAAGCGTTGCATTCCCATAAAGGATGTGCAGGAAGCATTTGGGCACGTGGATATAGAACTTGTGGATGTTGGACTTTTAATTGCATAAGTCTTGTATTATGTAAATAACGATAGACGAAGGACCAAAGTTGTTAAGTAGAAAGTGTATAACCGAAAGTTAGTTATTTTGGTTAGTAGTTAAGTTAGTTATTTGTAGGAAGTTAGTTATTTCTGAAAGGGTATGTCGTTTGGTTCATGTCTATTCAAACAGACATGATGGTTCACTCGCAACCTTTCATACTCTATATATAGTCATTTACATGTAACATTTTTAGTAGTGTCTTTGTAAAAATGTAACCACAGATTATGTTGTTAATACAAATCATATTCTTGTCAAATCTTGTGCCTTGTTCATAATTAGATTATGGAAATAAACCTGTGAAACATCCCCTGCATCGATTCTATATTGGTATCAAGAGCCAAAGGTTCAAACCTGGGAAAAACAAAGAAAGACCGAAGGTTGCAAGATTACAAGTTTTGATTCAAGTTTTTGATCATACTAATCAAAAGACTTCGAGGGGAAGACACCAAGGATGTTGGGGAAGATAGTGCACGATCAGAACCAACGGAAGTTGCAAACTAGCAACAGACTTCAATCCACTCTTGAAGAAGAGAAATACATGATCGATTGAAGGAAACTTTTGTGGGCAGCGGCAAGTTTTGATAAGTTTTGATACCCGACACAAAAGGAAGCAAACGTTGACACCAAACGTATTGGTGGGAGAAAACTTAGAAGAACAATTGTTACAAGACCTTTGTTGGTGTCTTGCACACGACAACAAAGAAAGAAGAAAAGACTTGTTGCTATACAATGCGACAAGAAGAGAAGAACGACGTCAAGAAGGAAACCTTGTGTATAAACAACGAGATACACAAAAGAGAAAAGGCGTTGCTTGTAGATTTGAAAAGGTATACCGAGATAAGGAAACAATCAAGGATTGTTTGGAGAAGGAACGTTTAGCAATACGGAACTACAACAATAACAAAACAGGCTAATCACTTGTTTGGTAAAAAGAATACTGACGGGTATTAGGAGTTGTTAAAGATACGGCGTAGAATTTAAGAAAGAAACAAGGAAGTATTGTGGTACAACGTTGGAAAGGAACAAGCAACAGCAGAACGACAAACAAATTCTCATTTGTTTAGACATTGAAATTAATACCGTGGGTATTATTGAAGAAAAGGGGACAATTCGACAACATCAAAAGGAGAAAGAGAGTTTTCTTTACGAAATTGGTTTAGTGACAAGAAATAAACAACGAAAAACAACAACACGTTGGTAAGATAGGAAGAAGGTAAGAAAGAGACACGGAGAAGAGTATGAAGACTCGAAGAACAAGACTTAAACAATTATGGGGGAAATTGTTGGACTTTTAATTGCATAAGTCTTGTATTATGTAAATAACGATAGACGAAGGACCAAAGTTGTTAAGTAGAAAGTGTATAACCGAAAGTTAGTTATTTTGGTTAGTAGTTAAGTTAGTTATTTGTAGGAAGTTAGTTATTTCTGAAAGGGTATGTCGTTTGGTTCATGTCTATTCAAACAGACATGATGGTTCACTCGCAACCTTTCATACTCTATATATAGTCATTTACATGTAACATTTTTAGTAGTGTCTTTGTAAAAATGTAACCACAGATTATGTTGTTAATACAAATCATATTCTTGTCAAATCTTGTGCCTTGTTCATAATTAGATTATGGAAATAAACCTGTGAAACATCCCCTGCATCGATTCTATAGTGGATGCAGTTTACAACAGTCGTATCAACGAGAAGTACCATCTAGTTAACTTGCAAAATGGGATGATACATCTTGATATAAAAGGAAATGCTAAATGACGTATGACAGCAGATTTGCAGCTATAGTTAGTTCTGTTTTGTATATGGTTACACAAATTGTTTAATTCTTGAAAGATATGATAAAGGTTAGCATAAAGATTTACTGTTTGTAGTATAGGAACCATGTTGTAAAAAAAACATTGTTTATAAGTTCTAATCTATGAATTATAATGGTGTCACTAGTTTTCTGTTTGATTATGCCTTTATGAGAGGCTGTCAATTAATTGTTTGATTACGGTCCTAACAAGTTGTTCCTCAGAACTCTTTAAGGAGTTCAAGTTTCACCCAAAATTATAGCCATGGATTATTTATCCGCCTCACAAGAAATTAACGTATGAAATTAACGTTCGGGTTTTCAACTTCCTAAATGTGATTCAATACTTCAGTTGTCATATTTTCAATACCAACAGTGTCCATAGTGACTTAACTCAACTTTCTTAATAACAGTATCCGCAGCATGTAAATATAAGCTTCTCTAACCAACCTTCTTGCGTCTTCTCTTCTAATTTATCCGGAAGGGCAGAAGTTCATTTTGTTAGCCAAAAATCAGCCTCAGTCGTTCTGTTCCCAAGTGCAATACAAAGTTCAGCCTTCCAGTTTTACCTCTTCTTTCACAAACTTAACACTATTCCTAAGTATACAAAGTTCAGATCCCGGTTTTATCTCTTCTTTCGACTTAACATTTACACGTCCCACAAAATGCATGGTTTTCGTTAAAACCAAATTGACAATGAGCATATTAAAACCCTAAAGAATAATGAGTTGACTTATTATATTATAGAGGACATTCCGGTTATTGATGAAACAGTTTGTGTTTAACTCAGATACATGTTGAAAAACACCTGTGAAAAACTTGCAGCGGAACATGGAAAATGATGTTGCAAACAAAGATATGGATAATATAGGAGCGGTGGACTAGAAAAAAATGGGTCGCCTTTCACTTTTACAGTGTCAATAACCATCATAGAAAGTGAAATAATCACCACTCAAATCTTTCCACATCTCACTCAACAATCAAATGACTTGTATCACTCATCTCAATATATCACTACTATTGCCCGCTGAGTGCTTAGCAACTAGGTATAACACAATGTCGAGTATCATTATCTTCCACAGTCCGTTACCCCGTTGCTCTTCCAGCATTGTGTTTCCCAACAGGGTAAGCACAAACTCCCTTATTTCCTGGATAAAAAGTTTTCTATCCTTAACAAAGATTCATTATTCATCCTGAATCTACTTATATTGTTTGTATATCCACATAATTATTATGATTTTCAAACTAATTAGATATATAAAAACAAATAAATTTGTTGACACCAAGACTTATATCAGCTCGTTAGTCTCAAAATAAGCTAGAAAATTGAAGGTTATAAGTTCACAATAACTTAAACAAACACCCCCTTACATTAGTATATTTCCACTGCAACGGCTCAAAATAACTACATTTTTCTAGTAGTAAATAGTTTTGGCAGATAAAATAAGAAACCGACCATAGCTCAGTTGGTAGAGCGGAGGACTGTAGTTGTTTAGCTGGTATCCTTAGGTCACTGGTTCGAATCCGGTTGGTCGGATCTCTTTTTATTCTTTTTATTATTCATTCATATATACTTTGATTTCTTGTTTTAATATAACAGCAATACAGCATGTAGTAAAACTTGAACAAACTTTAGATTCAACAAGTAAAATGAAGAGAAACTTCTAGCTGCTGAATTGCATGAGTTGAGTGTATCTGTAACTAAAACTCTCTGGATTAGTTGAGACTTATAAGTTTCCTATGACTAGATATCTACCGCAAATATCAAACTATATAACCAACTGGGCTAGCTCAGTTGGCCACCAAGGGTAACCTTGGGGAGGTATCCTTGGAGAGTTCTTAGGTTCGAGTCTCACCATGGACCTTCAGGGGCCCGAAAAAATAGAAGCAGGAGTGGGGTGTATCCCCTAAGGAGAAAGGTTCGATGCTTGCATACTGCCCAATTGGATGTCACTGTGGGCTCGAATCACTAACTACTAACTCGCCGTTCAAAAAAAAATATCAAACTATATAATCAACAAGTCCGGTTCTTCAAACTAAATCTAAAAGTTAAGGTTTCAACTATCCATCGTTGTTAAAAACTAAAATTAATTCGTAAGTTGGACGGTAAATAAATCCCAAAAGGCCGATAACCACATTATTATTACTCGTCAGTCCCAAATTATGTCCACTTACGAAATGCATGCGGTTCCATAACTAAACTAGATCAAAGACTATGTCCGACTAACGCTTGTCTCCTCTTTTCTGGACTCAAAATAAGTTGAAAATTTAATACTTGTATAATTAAAAATTTGCTTCAAACATTGATTTTATTATTAGTAGATGTTTTTGGGGAGATAAGACAAGAAACCGACCATAGCTCAGTTGGTAGAGCGGAGGACTGTAGTTGTTCAACAGATATCCTTAGGTCACTGGTTCGAATCCGGTTGGTCGGATCCTTTTTCTTTTCTTTTTAATTTTCTGTTTTAAGCCAACACCATGTAATAAAAATTTAACAAAATTAAAAGCAACAAGTAAAATCAAGAGAAAAAAATAGACCTTAATATCTGATTAGCATAGTTGAGTTTGGATCTTGTGTGTGTTTTGTTTTGTTGTGTTGTACCATATGTGTTTTTTAAAGAGTCGGGAGTGTTTTGATTGATTTACATGGCGCACACGAATTGATCATACTTTATAAATGGCCAAGATTAAAAGTGTAATGGTTTGTACTTATTAGTTGGAGTCGTGGATCAAGGAGAAATCGTGTGTTTGGTTTTTACTTTATAAGTTTATCAATGAAGAATGGGAATGATAGGTGGTGTTTTGTTCTATGTAAAGGGTTTCAAAGTAGGAACAAATTCCTACAACAAAGGTTTAGACGTCTTAAGTTCATGGTTTAAGGTAGTCTTTGTTTATGTGGGTATGGCCGTATGGGTATCAATTATTAGGTTTGTTCAAATTCAAATAAAACTGTTTGGCTTGAGAGTTACAGTAATAATTTAATATTGGGTTTCAAACCCATCAATGAAGGTATATCTGTAATCATCAATTGATTCGGTTTTCTTTCTTCGTGTTCATACGCATGCTCTTACTGACACCCACTACCCAAATAAACACACCATGACATTTCATTCAAAGTATTACGGATTTAACTAAACCTTTTGTGATTCTCGTGTATCTTTGTTTACTCGTTTCCTTATTTAATTTTTAGAATAATTGCCGATGATAAAACTTTACAATTCTCTTAGGCATTGTACCTAATCGGTGTAGTGTAATACAGGTAAGTATTGGGGGTTGAACGAACACACGAGGAATAGAGAGATATGTGTGAGATGTAAATGCAAGTGACCTAAGGGGCAAGAGATTCTTTTTGGTCTTTTGTTGTTTATTTTAAAGCAAGTAAAACAATGGAATGGGATGAGGGTTTTAAGCTAATTAAACTAATAAAGGATTGTACAATGAACTAGTGGTTTAGATAAGGATAAAGAAAATGTGTTCACCTAAATAAAACGCCCCTAAAATTGATTATTCAAATACGAGATTGACTAATGATTGCCAAGAATGCAGGTAGTTGTTGTTTCCCCTTGCCCTTTAAATGATTAACTCAAGGCAACTACCTAATTGTGCAAATACAGAGAATGATCTTACATATGATACCCTCGACCTGGATGGTCGAGGGAACACAACCTATGGATTGATATAGTTAGGCTGAATCAGTTAAGCTAACCTTTCTAAATATCTATTAGACAATAAAATCAAATCTCAGGCATAAAGTGGATAACCTAGCGCGAGAACTAAGTCCAGACATGCAATTGCTAGTACGCACAACTAGCTTAGGTTCACTAAAGGGTCATTAGTCGTACCTAACTCAATTGTAGATCTCTCTTAATTGGATATATCTCATTTAATAAGTTTAAAGCAATAGATAACATATTCAACATCGATATTGAAATAAACTGTAAACGCTAGTTACTTGCACAATCATTAATAAACGCATAAGATCATCATATATGATTAGGGTTTGTCATAATCCAAGTAAAAAAATAATAATAATAATTCAGCAAAACATGTGCCCAATGAATCAGAGATAATAATAATAATAATAATAATAATAATAATAATAATAATAACAATAATAATAAATAAATAAATAAATAAATAAATAAATAAATAAATAAATAACGTTATCATAATCAAAGTAATGATTAAACAAACAAACCGTAATCAACAAGGGTTATGGAGTGATTGTGTAGCATCAATATTCGGCTAAAACTGAATTTCCATACCCTGGAGTCAGGCCCCCAAAAGGGTTAGCCACCAAAAGTTACCAAAATACAATTTTAGGGTTTGTATTTATAAACTTTAGATCCCGTATGACGTCTGGAAATGTGTGACACGTCGTTTGGACCCCTTACATGTCACAAATCGATCTTTGCATAAGATTGTAGCTCTCGTCTTCAACTTTACATGATCTTTTAAATCATCTCAATTCGAGCTCGTATGGGATAGTTATGATCAAAATAGTGCAACTATATTGGTGAACGCTTCTAAGTCAATATCGACCCAAGCCGGCGTCTGGTGGTGATCTAGACGACGACTGACCTTGTTGTCAAATTGGCTGCTCTCTAAAATTGCCATCTCACTTCCTAGATAACGTCTTGGGGGGGAGGGGTGTTTAAAACTATTTAGGCCGTCTATATCAATGATAGAATCGTTATAAGCTATCGTCTGTTTATTTGTTTTGCTCGTGGTTGGCTTCGTCTTGAGTCACAATTATTCACTTCCTTCTATCTTCTAAGCCATTTCCAAGCATAAATAGTCCAAAGTCATAGACTATCTTCATTCATAGAAAAATGGACAAGTAAACAATGAAAAACTAGCTAAAAACCCTATATAATCAGTGACAAAATGCTCGAAAATTAGTGCATTTAAAGCCTCGTCAATTGTAAAAAAACTGAATTATTTTTGCTTTGTTGTGTAGTCAACCTTTTTCCCTTTTAATTCGAAGTTCTAAATATCTGATAAGTGATAACACATAGTTGCTGATGTAGAGTTCTTTTTTTTTCCCCTCTCTCTCTTACTAAAATGTAGGTGTGAGACGAGGAAGATGAAAATGAAGAACACAAGAGTGTTTTTGTCAAACATCTTGCAAAGTTTTTGACAATAATACATAAATCCGTGTTATGTTACCAATTTTGACCTTTTCTATGTCTATTATGCAAGATGATACATAAACCTTAATTCGTTTTCAATTCTTGCAAGAATCACAAACACTCATCGTCAATCTAACCCGTTAAACCTTTTTTGCACATCATTAACCCACAATGAACAACACCCAAATGCCCAAATACCCATTCCACCAACCAGGCTAACTCAACCTGACCCGACCCAGATTCAAGAAACAAGCCCACCGAGAAGGTGCCATTCAAAATGATCGTTGATACCTTTTCAAGATAACTCAAGTTACACGAGCTACAATTGAAACATATAATAATTATTCGAACATTAACTTTACTAAGCAACAATAGATTTGCTTAAAACGCACAATGATTCTATTTTTATTGAAGTAAATGGGACACAAACTGAATTACCTTTACTAAGCAACAATAGACTTGCTAAATTGAAACATATAATAATTGAAACATATAGTAATAATTCGAACAATACCTTTACTAAGCAACAATAGACTTGCTTAGTAAAAACGACTATTGAAGTAAGTAGGACACAAAATTGAATTATACGGACAATAAACACACTTCCATCCGCACCTAAACTATTACCAATAAATTGTCGCTGAACCAACGACAAACCAAACTAGAACCACTAATAATTTGCCTAAGTGTGTTCATAACAGTCTATCTAAAAAAAATAATAAAAAATGTTCAAGCTTACATAAACGGCTATTATTTAAAAAAAAAACACTTATAAATACATAAAATGACAAAACAAGATAAAGAAATATGAACACAAAAATTGACGCAACATAAATTTGTCAAAAACTACACATTATCATTGAATAATAGGAATTGATCGGCACATTTTCAAATTTTATTCGGGACACTTCATATTATGCATTAAACAGTTGTACTTTTAGTATAAACTGCTTTAACCAACTGTCATAATAAAAAATTTTGAGAAATTTGAGTGTGCCAATTACTTGAATAATTGTCTATTTTCTATAAGCCATATAAATTACTCTTATCAGTTATCACTTAATTTTAGAAGATTAGGGCAATGGTAACCCTCGTGCCATGGCTTGGTGTCATGGCACAAAAGTTACTGCCACGTCAGCAAAAATCCCTATGGCACCAGAAATCTGACGACACCACATTCTGGCCGTATCCCTTGGCACCAGAAATTCTGGTGCCGTCGGCCTTTTTTTTTTTTTTTTTTTTTTTTTTTTTTTTTTTTTTTTTTTTTTTTTTTTTTTTTTTTTTTTTTTTTTTTTTTTT